>ML821964.1:2955-37124 GCA_009831015.1 Picea engelmannii
TACGCCTTCTACTGTGTTTATTTATAGTCAAAGATATATCACTAATACAAATTGAATTTTTTTGCATGACATATATTATGGTTAGAGGACGCGGGATGAGTAGATTTCAAAATGCAACAGGAAGAGGTACGCTACGCCTTCTACTGTGTTTATTTATAGTCAAAGATATATCACTAATACAAATTGAATTTTTTTGCATGACATATATTGTGGTTAGAGGACGCGGGATGAGTAGATTTCAAAATGAAAGAGGAAGAGGTACGCTTCCTTCGAGTACATCCACACCCGAGGGATCTGCTCCATAGGGAGAAGAGTAGACTACTGAGCAGGAGCAGGTTGCAGTAGGAGATGTGGTAGGTATGATGAGATATTTTTAGAGGATGTTTGAGGCATTGGTAAACCTCCTTGATCAGAATGAGGGTAGAGAGTTTGTTCCAAATGAGGGTTCATAGTGCCCTCCAGTAGTTGTAGTATACAAAGAGAACTCGAGAAGGTGAAATTTCTCGAGTTCTCGGGTGCCACAGAAGGTTTAGACGTTGAGGTATGATTGGCAAATAAGGTGATGTGATTTGCACTGCACGATTACACCTCCAACATGAAAGTCTGCATGGCAATATTTCAAATGAAAGGGAGTGTGATTCTTTGGTGGAACACACTCTTACAACAACTGAAAATGGTCATTGAAGACATGTCATGGGAATTGTTCGAGGAACGGTTCCGAGAGAGGTACTTATCATATGAATTCATTGAGTTCCATCTTAATGAGTTCAATGCCTTACGACAAGTTAGTCATACAGTATCGAAGTATGAGGCTAGGTACATGGACCTACTTAGACACGCTCCTCATTTCAACACTAAGAAATTAAAGGTTAATAAGTTTGTGTTAGGTCTCAACTTCAACATTCTGGCTAAGGTGAGGATATTAATGCCTCATAATTTGCACGATGCAGTTTAGAAGGCTCTCATTGTTGAAGAAGAGTTGAATAGTGGGGGTCAGGGCAGGACTCCTTCCAGGTAGACAGGACAGGGTTCCACCTAGAGAGACGCAACACCATACATCAGTTAGGAAGACTTTTGGGCACCACGATGCACCCGGAGGACTTGTATTTTCTAATCCACGTAGACCGACTACCAGTCATAGGACTCCATAAAGAGCACCACATCAGCAACAAAAACATCGTCCTGAGTAGAAACAACATTTTAGACTTGTTTTGCATAATAGACCAGGACCGAAGACTCCTAGGCCAATAACTTCTTCCTCTGGAACTAGAAGCACTGGCCCAAAGAATGGATGATGGACTTGTGGAGAGCCACATTATCATAGAGACTATTCTATTGAGAAAGAAATAGCTTATGGATCAACATGACAGATGACAATGGGAGATTTGGGCAAGGCCCATAGGATTCATGCAGTGGTTAATAACTACCAAGCCGAGCAGCAATCTACAATGCTTAATACTTCAGGTATGATAGATTATCAATAATTTAGTGTTTTGATAGATCCAAGAGCTACTGAGAGTTGTGTATCTAGTGTTACACTTAAAAGAATTAAGGTGAAGGAATTCAAACAAGATGAGTTTAGATATGTAGAAATGACATTTGTTGCCAAGCAAAAGGTTGGAGGAAAAATTAAGAATTGTAACATTAACTTGGGTGATTTTTTCACAAGTGTAAACCTGTATGTCACAATATTGGGATCTTATGACATAGTGATTGGAATGAATTGGTTATAATTGCACGATGCAATACTTAACTGTAAGACGAAACAATTAAGTTTGGTTGATGATTTGGGATAGAGTAGAGTAATTGTAGGAAGAAACCAAGGATTTTTGTTGATATTTGTTTCTTCCCTACAATTACAAAAACGTATGCATAAGGGATGTAAGTTATACACTATTTTGGCACTTCATGAAAAAGGTGACGTAGAAAGATTGGAAGACCTTCCTGTAGTATCAGAGTTTGTCGATGTATTTCCTGAGGAACTACCATGTTTACCGTCGGAAAGAGAATTGGAGTTTACCATAGATTTGAATCCTGGAATAGAACTGATTGCAAGAACGCCAATCGGATGTCGACACCTAAGTTACAATAGTTGAAAATGAAATTGAAGGAGTTATTAGACTTGGGACTTATACGTCCAAGTGTTTCACTGTGGGGTGCACCAGTGATTTAGGTATTCCATTGACTATCGCCAATTAAACAAAGGTAGGATCAAGAACGAGTATTTTCTACCAAGAATTGATGATTTATTTGATCAAATGAAGGGACCAACGATTTTTTCAAAGATTGACTTGAGATCGAGATATCATCAATTGCGAATTAAAGAGGAAGATATTCCTAAAACAAATTTTAAGACAAGATTCAAACATTATGAGTTTACTGTATTGCCATTTGGATTGATGAATGCCCGGGTTGTATTCATGATTTTAATTAATGGGGTATTTCGCTAGTATTTGGATAAGTTTGTATATGTGTTTATTGACGATATGTTCATTTACTCCTGGATGAGAGAGGAGCAAAATAAACACATGAGATTAATGCTACAATGTTTAAGAGAAAATAAGTTGTATAGAAAGTTGTCGAAATGTTCATTTTATCAGACAAATATTCACTACTTGGGACACATTATTTCTGGTGAAGGTATCTTTGTGGATCCAGGGAAAGTTGAGGCTATTATGAAATGGAAAACACCGATGAGTGTGCAATAAGTATGTAGTTTTATGGGATTAACAGGTTACTATCGATGTTTCATTGAAGGATTTTCAAAGATAGCTAACCCAATAATGAAGTTACAAAAGAAGAATAAGAAATTTGTATGGTCTCAAAAATGCATCGAAGAATTTCAAAATCTTAAGGAATTATTAATGACAACAATGATATTGAAGGTTCTGGATATGGACTAACAATTCTTGGTATGCACTAATGCATCCAAGGAAGGAATGAGTGGAGTATTGATGCAGGAAGGTCGAGTTATTGTGTATATTTCAAGGAAACTAGGAAGGAACAAAGAGAATTATACAACACATGATTTGGAATTATTGGCGATTTTTTATGCCTTGAGAGTTTGGAGACATTATCTAATTGGATAAAATTTCGAGTTAAAAACTGATCATTATGGATTGCAACACATTTTTACTAAGAGTGACTTGAACGCGTGAAAAAGGCATTGGTCAAAACTTTTAAGTGAATATGATTTTGAGATAATGTATATCAAGGGAACAATTAACATAGTAGCAGATGCATTGAGTTGGAGACCTTGCATTTTCTCAGTAATACCACTACAAAAAAAACTTTGAGAAGATATTTGAGCATTACAAATTGATGACGACTGGTGCAAGGAAGTAAAAGACAATATCAAAAGAGATACAATGATGATACCTAGATATTAGGGATATTCTTTAGATAGTGGAAAAATTTTAAGATATAATAGAAGAATTATGTACCACTAAATGACGAATTGAGAAACTTAATTTTGAGTGAAGCTCATCGAGCAGTGTATATTGCTCATCTTGGATTCACGAAGATGAAGGAATATATTAGACCATTATTCTTTTGGAATGAAATGAAGACTGATATACTAAATTATGTGGTGATATGTCTTGAGTGTCAACAAGTGAAGGATGAACATAGACATCCAACAGGTTTATTATATCCACATGCGATTCCTAAATCGACATGGGAAGTCATTTCGATGGATTTTATTATTGGATTTCCATTGACGGCAAGGAGGCATGATTCTATTTTTGTATTCATTGACACATTTACAAAGAGTTCATACTTTATTTCAATTTGTATGACGTATCAAGAAATATACATAACTATAACTTTTATTATCGAAATTGTAAGATTACATGGTGTACCAAGGAAGACAATATCTAATAGAGGATCGATATTCACTGGATGCTTTTGGACTAGTTTCCAAGAGGCTTTGGGATCACAATTTAATTTTAGTACATCATATCACCCTGAAATAGATGGACAAATGGAAAGAATGAATAAAATTTTGGAGGATATGCTTCATATGCATGTGATGGATCAACATAAATGTTGGGAATAATTTTTACCATTGGTAGAGTTTGTATACAACAACAATTATCAAAGTACGATAAATATGACACCTTTTGAATTTCTTTACGGATGACCATGTAGAACACCTCTGAGTTGGGATCAAATAGAGGACAGGGTCCTAGTGGGATCATAAGTGATCCAAGAAATGGAAGATCAAAAGAAATACATAAGGAAAAGGATTAAATAAGTGCAAGACTGACATAAGAGTTATGTAGATTTGCATCGTATAGACGACAGTTATGAGATTGGGGATAAAGTATTTTTGTAGGTGAAGTTGCATCAGAGTTCAATAAAGTTTGGAAATGGTGATAAACTCTCTCCAAGGTTTGTGGGACCTTTTGAAGTTGTGGAAAAGAAAGTACACGTGGATTATTGACTAGCCTTACCTAATTCCTTGAGCCATATGCACGATGTGTTTCATGTTTCATTTTTGCATCATTATATTTTAGATTTGTCACATGTTATTGGAATGAGTTCTTTGCAGATATCGAACGAGGGGGATCTCATAGCAGATCCGATCCACATAATATATCATCGCACTCAACAACTATAGGGTCAAATAGTCGATCAGGTCAAGGTCCAGTGGGAAAGTTATATCCCACACTTTGCTACTTGGGATGACGCATATGATATGTGTTAGCAGTTTCTGTATTTATTTTGATAGTTTGATATATAGATTAGTCTCATCTATATTTATTTCATAGACTATTAGATTGTACAAACTTTGGGACAAAGTTTAAAACAAGAAGGGGTGCATGTAACATCCAGTTCTAGTGAACACTCTTTATGCATTGACTTATTATTTGAGGACACTTGCGAGCAAGTGATCTGGATAAATTATGGTACATTATGATTATGTTTTGATTATGAGTTATGCTATGTTGAGTATTGAGATTTATTTGTTATTTTCTAGATGTATATATTCACAGGTATTATGATGAGGTTTCTCGAGTGTGTAGGAAACGTGACAGGGTAAGGATGCGGATGGCACCAAAAGACTTCCTTAGACTCCAGATTGTGTCATCGAATGGACTTTTATTTTGGTTTGAGTACTTGATTTATACCCATTTATATTGATGATGATTTGGTATGGATTTTATGTATATGGATTTTGGCATTATCTTTGTGAGTGGATGCAAGCATGGTGATCCTTGTTAATCTGACTCACTTAAGGAGTAAAGGGGTCATACACAGATACCAAGTGGATGAGGGAGACGTGTGGCAACGTCCCTGTCACTTCCTACTAGCACTCCCACCATGACCTGAACTGAAAGTTAATGATTACCTTATTTCGAGAGGATCACGATGCCGTGAGGTAAGACTGAGATAGTCGTTCATGAGGATTATTGAGGGGCACACAATAAGGTGGATACCTTATTCATCAACAAGCCCTTAGTCTCACACAATTTTGACCAGTGGAGTGTTGACTTCAAGCGTCTAAAAAACTTCCAAACTAGTTAATGGCGAGTGACACCCTTGCAGCACAGAAGTGTGTCTTGAAGGGAAAGCCACATTTTAAACAAAATTGTGAGTCAATAAAATCTAGAAGGCCTAGAAAATAAAATAAATGCTTAGACTTTGTTAGAAAAGAGCATACAATTAATTATCAAATAGAAAACTAACAAAGAGCCTAAGTCTAAAATGTTTTACTAAATAAAACATTGAATTAGAATAAGGGAAGTTAGACTAAATAAATTTAGTAAAAGGAGAATAATAATCTAAAGTTGGGTATCTGCACATGTGGGCATGGAAATAATAAAAATGAATTTTAATTTAAAGAAAATGAATTCATGAGAGAATAGGTGGTTGATATAGAGTTAGTATCATAAGTCATTCAACCACTAAATCTTAACTATAAGAAGATTCATAATCAAACTCAAACTGAAATTTAATTAGGGGACATAATATATGAAGGATTGGTGAACTAAGAGACAACTAGGAGGAAAAATATGAACAAATTGGGGAGTGTGAGGGAAAATGGCTAATTAAATAAATTAAAAAGGGATTTAACATATGGAACTTGGGGAAAGTGTAACATCTCGGTGAATAATCTTTAATTTAATTATTAAAAAAAATTGATTGTGCATGAGAGCATATGTGTCAATGCAATTTTTCCTATAAAATAAATGGTGAGGAAGAGAGAACTTACCGTATTGTTGCATGAATGAAATGATGGTGAAATTTTATTTGACTAAGTTTACTTGTGGAGAGTTGAGATCAAGATTTTGCAAGAGATGGAAGCCTTCCTTTCTGTGTGTGGCCCCTTAGGGAAGAAGAGTACCCCTAGCATTGACTCGGAGCTACCAATAAAGTCTTGGAATTAGCAGGTGAAAGGGAGAACATCGCACAAGCTTCCATGGGAGGTTTAACATCCTCATACATCATCAACTTTGGGAGGTTTAACATCCTCATACATCATCAACTTTGGTTACGATACTTTGTTGTTTAGTTTAACTTTGTAATTTAGATCGCAAATCTGTATGCTATAGGAATTTGGAAAAAATATTGATTATGGGAATGATGATAGTGTTATTGGATTATTAATTCGAATGAAATTGTTTATTTATGAATCGAATATCCGGAACAAATAGTAATTAAATCATGTACTTATACATATAGCTAATCATGAATAAGTTAAAAGAGAATGTTCGTCATTGTACTGATATCGTTTATGTATGAACCAAATATCTAGAACAAATAGTAATTAAATCGTGTACTTCTACATAGAGCTATATATCTGGAGATTTGTGAATAAGTTAAAAAAAATGTTCGCCATTGTACTGATACCGTTTATGTACGAATCGAATATCTGGAACAATAATAATAAAATTATGTTCTTCTATCTATAGAGATATTTCTGGAGATTGTGAATAAGTTAGGAGAATGTTCGCCTTGTACTCATAAATTATTGTATGACGATTTAGTCAGAGTTTATTTTATTTTATTAATCGATGAAGAAAAACTTAAATTATGCGTACAGTCAATTTACTATTTAGAATAGGATGTTTGTAACTGTACTGAAAATTATTGTATGACGATGTAGCTGGAGTTGTATATTTTACTAACTGTTGATAAATTCGCACAAATTTCACAGTCCAAATAGATTCATTTGAATTTTCATTGTTCATGTTTGCTTATTGATATCTTGTCTTCAAGTATTTTATATATTCATAACGTTACGATTTTCGAGTGTAAATGATCGGTTAAAGAAAAACATATATATCATTACCCTTACGCCCAGGTTTACAAACATTTTCGTAGGTGGTTAAGCCTCTTGATATCACCAATTTATCTCGAGTTTAATTTAACCTCAGTGAGGACAAAAAGACTCCTTATTTAGCTTCCTTTTACCAGCTAACCATATTTATTTTAACCGAGTATTGACTGTGCACTAAAAGTTGTCGAAGGATTTGTTACACATATAGATTTCACCCTCATTCCACCGATGATTATGGTGATGATAGCAATAATGGTTGTCATCCCTTAATACCTTCCTGTTTCTTTTCTTACATGCTACGTAGAGTGAATATCATAACTGTCATCGATTACTTTTACCCTAAACTGATAACATGCAAGAACTCGATTTTCTTCGTATAGCTATAAGCGCATGGAATTTAGGCACTCTTATATTAAAAATTAACATAAACCTCACACAAAAGTGAGAAGGAGCTCACAACACTTGAATTATGCAAATAAATAGATTACATTTATAACCTCATCACACTCCTATCTAAGTGGATCTCAAACCATCTTCAATCTCAATGTGCATAAGAATCAAACAAACTCTAAAACAATATTCTAAGTTTAATACATTCTAGACGTGTATTCATTAAACAACGGTCAAATCTTGGCTCATTATCCACTGCAGAGAAATCGCTTGAGATTTTTATTATTCCTAAAACCATCTAAACAAATGTGTAAGTTCTAAATTTTGGAGGAATATTTTAGTGTAAGAATGATAATCCTTCGTCTCTTCTGAAATTCTATGGTCTATGTTGGCGTAGATTGATATCTAGAATTAGGCGTTCTTAGAATTAGAATGATGATATATATATATATATATATATATATATATATATATATATATATATATAATTGTATAAGCAATACCAAATAATGTAATAATAGACTAAAACTTATTATTACGTTTATCCACCTAACCCTAAAAGGTAAATATACTAATAAAATCTATATACATAACGGAGCCTATGGTGTATGCATACTCTCAAATATCCCATCACCATGTTTCGTGGAAATTTAGTATCATCGATTGATTGGGGGGTGTTGTAAATAAATTAGTCAAATGAATGTTGAATTATTGTTTAAGTACATCTTAAGAGTTTTATACATATTGCATAACTGCATTACCAATAGAAACAAGAATAAAGGTTGGTGCTAATTCTTTTTAGATAATATTATTAAGTGATGTCAAGAGTTATCACTTATTTTACCAAGGATTCTTACTTTATATTTTAAATTAATAAATTGTTGAAGTTTGTAGTAATTGATTGTATTTAAACTTATAGAATTAAATAGCTATTCCTAGGTTATATGAAATGAATTATTTTTTTTTAAAGTGTTCACTCCTTGTTATTATATGGCGAGGGGTATTACATATGGTATAAGAGCAGGTTTCTCTCGACACTGGACCCGTTACGTCTCCTACTGTGTTTATTTATAGTTAAAGATATATCACTAATACAAATTGAATTTTTTTGCATGACATGTATCATGGTTAGAGGACGCAGGATGAGTAGATTTCAAAATGAAAGAGGAAGAGGTACGCTTCCTTTGAGTACATTCACACCCTAGGGATCTGCTCCATAGGGAGAAGAGTAGACTACTAAGCAGGAGCAGGTTGCAGTAGGAGATGTGGTAGGTATGATGAGATATTTTTAGAGGATGTTTGAGGCATTGGTAAACCTCCTTGATCAGAATGAGGGTAGAGAGTCTGTTCCAAATGAGGGTTCATAACGCCCTCCAGTAGTTAGTCGTAGTATACAAAGAGAACTTGAGAAGGTGAAATTTCTCGAGTTCTCGGGTGCCACAGAAGGTTTAGACACTGAGGTATGATTGGAGAATATGGCGATGTGATTTGCACTGCTCGATTACACCTCCAACATGAAATTCCACATGGAAGTATTTCAAATGAAAGGGAGTGTGATTCTTTGGTAGAAGACACTCTTACAAAAACTGAAAATGGTCATTGAAGACATGTCATGGGAATTGTTCGAGGAACGGTTCTGAGAGAGGTACTTATCAGATGAATTCATTGAGTTCCATCTTAATGAGTTCAATGCCTTACGACAAGTTAGTCATATAGTACCGAAGTATGAGGCTAAGTACATGGACCTACTCAGACATGCTCCTCATTTGAACACTAAGAAATTAAAGGTTAATAAGTTTGTGTTAGGTCTCAACTTCAACATTCTGGCTAAGCTAAGGATATTAATGCCTCATAATTTGCACGATGCAGTTCAGAAGGCTATCATTGTTGAAGAAGAGCTGAATAGTGGGGGTCAGGGCAGGACTCCTTCTAGGCAGACAAGATAAGGTTCCACCTAGAGAGCCACAACAACATACATCAGTTAGGAACACTTTTGAGCACCGCGATCCACCCGGAGGACCTGTATTTTCTAAGCCACGTAGAACGACTACCAGTCATAGGACTCCATAAGAGCACCACATCAACAACAAAAACATCGTCCTGAGTAGCAACAACATTTAAGACCTATTTTTCATAATAGACCAGGACCAAAGACTCGTAGGCCAATAACTTCTTCCTCTGGAACTAGAAGCATCGGCCCAAAGAATGAATGATGGACTTGTGGAGAGCCACATTATCAGAGAGACTATTCTATTGAGAAAGAAATAGCTTATGGATCAGCATGACAGACGAGAGTGGGAGATTTGGGCAAGGCCCATAGGATTCATGCAGCGGTTAATAAGTACCAAGCCGAGCACCAATCTACAATGCTTAATAATTCAGGTATGATAGATTATCAATAATTTAGTGTTTTGATAGATCCAAGAGCTACCGAGAGTTGTGTATCTAGTGTTGCGCTTAAAAGAATTAAGGTGAAGGAATTCAAACAAGATGAGTTTAGATATGTAGAAACAACATTTATTGCCAAGCAAAAGGTTGGAGGAAAAGTTAAGAATTGTAACATTAACTTGGGTGATTTTGTCACAAGTGTAAACCTGTATGTCACAATATTGGGATCTTATGACATCGTGATTGGAATGAATTGGTTATAATTGCACGATGTGATAATTAACTGTAAGACGAAACAATTAAGTTTGTTTGATGATTTGGGATAGAGTAGAGTAATTGTAGGAAGAAACCAAGGAGTTTTGTTGATATTTGTTTCTTCCCTGCAATTACAAAAACGTATGCGCAAGGGATGTAAGTTATACGCTATTTTGGCACTTAACGAAAAAGGTGACGTAGAAATATTGGAAGACCTTCCTGTAGTATCAGAGTTTGTCGATGTATTTCCTGAGGAACTACCATGTTTACGGCCGGAAAGAGAATTGGAGTTTACCATAGATTTGAATCCTGGAATAGAACCGATTGCAAGAACACAATATCGGATGTCGACACCTAAGTTACAAGAGTTGAAAATGAAATTGAAGGAGTTATTAGACTTGAGATTTATACGTCCAAGTGTATCACTGTGGGGTGTACCAGTGATTTAGGTAAGAAAGAAGGATGGATCGCGGAGGCATTCCATTGACTATTGCCAATTAAACAAAGGCACGATCAAGAACGAGTATCTGTTACCAAGAATTGATGATTTATTTGATCAAATGAAGGGAGCGACGATTTTTTCGAAGATTGACTTGAGATCGAGATATCATCAATTGCGAATTAAAGAGGAAGATATTCCTAAAACAAATTTTAAGACAAGATTCAAACATTATGAGTTTACTATATTTCCATTTGGATTGATGAATGCCCGGGTTGTATTCATGATTTTAATTAATGGGCTATTTCGCTAGTATTTGGATAAGTTTGTATATGTATTTATTGATGATATGTTCATTTACTCTTGGATGAGAGAGGAGCACGACAAACACATGAGATTAATGCTACAATGTTTAAGAGAAAATAAGTTGTACAGAAAGTTGTCGAAATATTCGTTTTATCAGACAAATATTCACTACTTGGGACACATTATTTCTTGTGAAGGTATCGTTGTGGATCCAGGGAAAGTTGAGGCTATTATGAAATGGACAACATCGATGAGTGTGCAATAAGTATGTATTTTTATGGGATTAGCAGGTTACTATCGATGTTTCATTCAAGGATTTTCAAAGATAGCTAACCCAATAATGAAGTTATAGAAGAAGATTAAGAAATTTGTATGGTCTCAAAAATGCATGGAAGAATTTCAAAATCTTAAGGAATTATTAATGACAACAATGATATTGAAGGTTCTGGATATGGACTAACAATTCTTGGTATGCACTAATGCATCCAAGGAAGGAATGGGTGGAGTATTGATGCAGGAAGGTCGAGTTATCGTGTATATTTCAAGGAAACTAAGAAGGAACAAAGAGAATTATGCAACACATGATTTGGAATTATTGGTGATTTTTTATGCCTTGAGAGTTTGGAGACATTATCTAATTGGATAAAATTTCGAGTTAAAAACTAATCATTGCGGATTGCAACACATTTTTACTGAGAGTGACTTGAACGCGCGACAAAGGCGTTGATCAAAACTTTTAAGTGAATATGATTTTGAGATAATGTATATCAAGGGAACAATTAACATAGTAGCAGGTGCATTGAGTTGGAGACCTTGCATTTTCTCAGTAATACCACTACAAAAAAAAACTTCGAGAAGATATTTTAGCATTACAGATTGATGACGACTAGTGCAAGGAAGTAAAAGACAATATCAGAAGAGATACAATGATGATACCTAGATATTAGGGATATTCTTTGGATAGTGGAAAAAGTTTTAAGATATAATAGAAGAATTATGTACCACTAAATGACGAATTGAGAAACTTAATTTTGAGCGAAGCTCACCGAGTAGTGTATATGGCTCATCCTAGATTCACGAAGATGAAGGAATATATTAAATATTTATTCTTTTGGAATGGAATGAAGACAGATATACTAAATTATGTGGTGATATGTCTTGAGTGTCAACAAGTGAAGGATGAACAGAGACATCCAACAGGTTTATTACATCCACATGCGATTCTTGAATCGACATGGGAAGTCATTTCGATGGATTTTATTATTGGATTTCCATTGATGGAAAGGAGACATGATTATATTTTTGTATTCATTGACACATTTATGAAGAGTTCATACTTTATTCCAATTTGTATGACGTATCAAGCAATAGACATAACTAGAACTTTTATTATCGAAATTGTAAGATTACATGGTGTACCAAGGAAGACAATATCTAATAGAGGATCAATATTCACTGGATGCTTTTGGACTAGTTTCCAAGAGGCTTTGGGAACACAATTTAATTTTAGTACATCATATCACCCCGAAATAGATGGACAAATGGAAAGAACGAATAAAATTTTAGAAGATATGCTTCATATGCATGTGATGGATCAACATAAATGTTGGGAATAATTTTTACCATTGGTAGAGTTTGTGTACAACAACAATTATCAGAGTACGATAAAGATGGCACCTTTTGAATTTCTTTACGGACGACCATGTAGAACACCTCTGAGTTGGGATCGAATAGAGGACAGAGTCCTAGTGGGATCATAAGTGATCCAAGAAATGGAAGATCAAATGAAATACATAAGGAAAAGGATTAAGGAAGTGCAAGACCGACATAAGAGTTATGTAGATTTGCATCGTATATACCACAGTTATGAGATTGGGGATAAAGTATTTTTGTAGGTGAAGTTGCATCAAAGTTCAATAAAGTTTGGAAATGGTGATAAACTCTCTCCAAGGTTTGTGGGATCTTTCGAAGTTGTGGAAAAGAAAGTACACGTGGCTTATTGACTAGCCTTACCTAATTCCTTAAGCCGTATGCACGATGTGTTTCATGTTTCATTTTTGCATCAT
The DNA here is from genome assembly GCA_009831015.1 of Picea engelmannii. Classification (NCBI taxonomy): domain Eukaryota; kingdom Viridiplantae; phylum Streptophyta; class Pinopsida; order Pinales; family Pinaceae; genus Picea; species Picea engelmannii. The sequence continues at coordinate 16,085 of ML821964.1, forward strand.
TATATTTCAGATTTGTCACATGTTATTGAAGTGAGTTCTTTGCAGATATCGGACGAGGGGGATCTCATAGCAGAGTCGATCCGCATAATAGAACACCGCACTCAACAACTACAGGGTTGAATAGTCGATCAGGTCAAGGTCTAATGGGAAAGTTATATCCCATACTTTGCTACTTGGGAGGACACATATTATATGTGTCAGCAGTTTCCGTATTTATTTTGATAGTTTGATATATAGATTAGTCTCATCTATATTTATTTCGTACATTATTAGATTCTACAAACTTTGGGACAAAGTTTAAAACAAGAGGGGGTGTATGTAACCTCCAGTTCCAGAGAACACTCTATATGCATTGACTTATTCTTTGAGGACACTTGTGAGCAAGTGATCTGGATAAATTATGGTACATTATGATTATGTTTTGATTATGAGTTATGCTATGTTGAGTATTGAGATTTATTTGTTATTTTTTAGATGTATATATTCACAGGTATTATGATGAGGTTTCTCGAGTGTGTAGGAAACCTGACAGGGTAAGGATGCGGATGGCACCAAAAGACTTCCTTAGACTCCAGATTGAGTCATGGAATGGACTTTTATTTTGGTTTGAGTACTTGATTTATACGCATTTATATTGATGATGATTTGGTATGGATTTTATGTATATGGATTTTGACATTATCTTTGTGAGTGGATGCAAGCATGGTGATCCTTGTTAATCCGATTCACTTAAGGAGTAAAGGGGTCATACACAGATACCAAGTGGATGAGGGAGACGTGTGGTAACGTCCCGGTCACTTCCTACTAGCACTCCCGCCATGACCTGAACTGAAAGTTAACGATTACCTTATTTCGAGAGGATCACGATGCTGTGAGGTAAGATTGAGACAGTTGTTCATGAGGATTACTGAGGGGCATGCAATAAGGTGGATACCTTATTCGTCAACAAGCCCTTAGTCTCACACAATTTTAACCAGTAAAGTGTTGACTTCAAGCGTCTGAAAAACTTCCAAACTAGTCAATGGCGAGTGACACCCCTGGAGCTCAAAAGTGCGTCTTGAAGGGAAAGCCACATAAACAAAATTGTGAATCAATAAAATCTAGAAGGCCTAGAAAATAAAATAAATGCTTAGACTCTGTTAGAAAAGAGCATACAATTAATTATCAAATAGAAAACTAACAAAGAGTCTAAGTCTAAGATGTTTTACTAAATAAAACATTGAATTGGAATAAGGGAAGTTAGACTAAATAAATTTAGTAAAAGGAGAATAAGAATTTAAAGTTGGGTATCTGCACATGTGGGCATGGAAATAATAAAAATGAATTTTAATTTAAAGAAAATAAATTCATGAGGGAATAGGTGGTCGATATAGAGTTAGTATCATAAGTCATTAACCACTAAATCTTAACTATAAGAAGATTTCTAATCAAACTCAAACTGAAATTTAATTAGGGGACATAATATATGACGGATTGGTGAACTAAGAGACAACTATGAGGAAAAATATGAACAAATTAGGGAGTGTGAGGGAAAATGTCTAATTAAATAAATTAAAAAGGGATTTAACATGTGAAACTTGGGGAGAGTGTAACATCTAGGTGAAAAATCATTAATTTAATTATTTAAAAAAAAAAAATTGTGAGTGAGAGCATATGTGTCAATGCAATTTTTCCTATAAAATAAATGGTGAGGAAGAGAGAACTTACCCTATTGTTGCATGAATGAAATGATGGTGAAATTTTATTTGACTAAGTTTACTTGTGGAGAGTTGAGCTCAAGATTTTGCAAGAGGTGGAAGCCTTTCCTTGCGAGGAAAAACTTGTACTATTGAGATTTGATTTTTCTGTGTGTGGCCCCTTGGGAAAGAAGAGTACCACTACTGGGAGCTACCTACTGGGAGCTATGGGAGCTACCGATGAAGTCTTGAAATTAGCAGGCAAAAGGGAGGACATCGCACAAGCTTCCGTGGGAGGTTCAACATCCTCATACATCATCAACTTTGGTTACGATACTTTGTTGTTTAGTTTAACTTTGTACTTTAGATCGCAAATCTGTATGCTATAAGAATTTGGAAAAAATATTGATTATGGGAATGATGATAGTGTTATTATATTCGAATGAAATTGTTTATGTATGAATCGAATATCCGGAACAAATAGTAATTAAATCATGTACTTATACATATAATATCTCTAGAGATTTGTGAATAAGTTAAAAGAGAATGTTCGTCATTGTACTGATATCGTTTATGTATGAACCAAATATCTAGAACAAATAGTAATTAAATCGTGTACTTCTACATAGAGCGATATATCTGGAGATTTGTGAATAAGTTAAAAAAAATGTTCGCCATTGTACTGATACCGTTTATGTACGAATCGAATATCTGGAACAATAATAATAAAATTATGTTCTTCGATGTTTGTAACTGTACTGAAAATTATTGTATGACGATGTAGCTGGAGTTGTATATTTTACTAACTGTTGAGAAATTCGCACAAATTTCATAGTCCAAATAGATTCATTTGAATTTTCATTGTTCATGTTTGCTTATTGATATCTTGTCTTCAAGTATTTTATATATTTATAACGTTACGATTTTCGAGTGTAAATGATCTGGTAAAGAAAAACATATATATCATTACCCTTACGCCCAGGTTTACAAACATTTTCGTAGGTGGTTAAGCCTCTTGATATCACCAATTTATCTCGAGTTTAATTAAACCTCAGTGAGGACAAAAAGAGTCCTTATTTAGCTTCCTTTTACCAGCTAACCATATTTATTTTAACCGAGTATTGACTGTGCAGTAAAAGTTGTCGAAGGATTTGTTACACATATTCATTCCACCGATGATTATGGTGATATAGCAATAATGTTTGTCATCCCTTAATACCTTCCTGTTTCTATTTTTACATGCTACGTAGAGTGAATATCATAACTCCCATCGATTACTTTTACCCTAAACTGATAACATGCAAGAACTCGATTTTGTTCTTATAGCTATAAGCGCATGGAATTTAGGCACTCTTATATTAAAAATTAACATAAACCTCACACAAAAGTGAGAAGGAGCTCACAACACTTGAATTATGCAAATAAATCGATTACATTTATAAGCGCATCACACTCCTATCTAAGTGGATCTCAAACCATCTTCAACCCCAATGTGTATAAGAATCAAACAAACTCTAAAACAATATTCTAAGTTTAATACATTCTAGACGTGTATTCATTATTCAAACATCCCCTTTAATGAAGAAACGGATTTTCTATCACTCCTAATTGTTTCCTGTATTTTTCAAAGTTCATCCTTCCAAGAGGCCCGGTAAAGATGTCAACCACATTATTAGTGGTATTACAATAGATCAAGTCAATTTCTTTTGAATGTATCTTTTCTCTTACAAAATGATGTTGAATTTCAATATGTTTGGTTATCAGCATGATAAATTGGGTTGTGTGCCAATTTAATAGAACTTTGATTGTCACATTTGAGAATAGTTGGCCCCATTTGTTTATTGCCAATATCTTCAAGAATTCTCCTTAACCAAACAACTTCACAAGTAGCATTGCATAGAGCTTTGTACTCAGCTTCTGTTGATGATAAAGAAAAAGTTGGTTGTTTCTTACTGCTCCGTGACACGACTCGTGTACCTATGTTGAATGCATATCCTGAAGTTGATTTTCTCTCATCGGGATTTTCGGCCCAATTTGAATCAGAGTAACCTGTCAACTCAACATCACAATCATTATTATACATAACACCAAAATTAACAGTTCCTTTCAGATATTGAAGAACTTTCTTTGCATCTTTCCAGTGACTCTCTGAAGGCTTAGCAATGTCTGGCCTTGTAGTGGTGAGGTAGTTCAGAATTCCTACCAACTGGCGATATAAAGTACCATCTGTCTCTTTAGATCCATCTTCATTGTACAACTTTGCATTATGTTCTAAGGGAGTTGACATAGCTTTATATTCACTCATGTTGAACCTTTTAAGAATTTCTTTTGTGTATTTACTTTGAGGGATCAATGTTATACCAGACTCTCTCCAAACCTCAAGTCAGTAATGCAATTCATCGAGGTCTTTCATTTCAAAATCATAAATGAATTTTAATCTCTTCAATTAACTTGCATGCACTGCCTGCAATAATGAGATCATCAACATATAAAGATATTAAAGAAACATTTCCTTCTTCATCTTTCTTAACATATAGATTAGGATCAATTGACCAGATCTCTCACACCAGGTATCCAACGATTTAATACATTTGAATGGTGATAATCAAGCAAAGGCAACCAGTGATTTAATTAAAAACGAATGCAGTGTAAACAGTCGAAGGATTAAAATACTGTCAGGCAGCGAACAAATATTACGCAGCAACAGAAAACATGGTTTTACTCTTCACGCGGACTCTTCCTGCTGATAGGATGACGACCCACAGCTTCTGTACTCGCCAACAAAAAAAACGGACAGTTGACAACTCCAGATCCTCACGCTCACGGTTTGGAAGACGACGGCTTTGTCACCAAACTCACTCCAATTCGTACAACTCCCTTCTCCTGAGCTGTGATACCATATTAAAAATTAACATAAACCTCACACAAAAGTGAAACAGAGCTCACAGCATGTGAATTATGCAAATAAATCTATTACATTTATAAGCCTATCACACTCCTCTCTAAGTGGATCTCAAACCATCTTCAATCTCAATCTACGTAACGATCAAATAAACTCTAAAACGATATTCTAAGTTTAATACATAACTCTAAAACAATATTATAAATTTAATACATTCTAGACATGTCTTCATTATTCTAACATCTTACGATCCCTTTAATTCATTACCTTAGGGTTATATAATTAAGGTAAACCTTCAGAATTGTGAAAACGTGATAGTGGAAATTACGCAGACTTTCTGTGTAAGTGAAACAAGAGTAAGCGATAAGTTTGGTCAGTTATTTCATAGTCGTAGATAAACGCCAATAATTAAAGTTCAACTAACGGTTCTGGGAAGCTAAGTTAACTGTAGAAATGTTTTCTCTTGCTTCGACGGATAACTCCAGGTCAGCTTTTTTCCACTATAGACTAAATCCTTTCCTCCAAGAAGGATTACAGCTTTTTCGTTCTACCCTTCACGAAAGATCCCGTAAGATTTGAGGATTCAGATTGTGACTCTGGAATTGATTGAGTAATGATAAAATATTGGCTCATTATCCACTACAGACAGGTGGCATAAGATTTTTATTATTCATGAACCCATCTAAACAAATATGTAAGTTCCTACTCTCTCTCAAAAGAAAATTTCGAAGGAAGATTTTAGTGTAAGAATGGTAAGCCTTTGTCTCTTCTGAAATTCTACGGTCTATGCTAGCGTAGATTGATTTCTAGACTTAGCCATTCTTAGATTTTCATTGTTATAGTTAGAATATATATATATATAAATATAAAAGAAGTACCTGGTAATGTAATACTAGATTAAAAATTATTATTGCATTTATCCACCTAACCCTAAAAAGTAAATATAGTACTAAATCTAGATACATAACCGAGCCTATGGTGTATGCATACTCTAAAATATCCCATTACCACATTTCGTGGATATTTAGTATCCTCGATTAATAGGGGGTGTTGTAAATAAATTAGTCAAAGGAATGTTGAATTATTATTTAAGTAAATCTTAAGAGTTGTATACATATTGCATAAGTGCATAACCAATAACCAATAGGAACAAGAATAATGTTTGGTGCTAATTATTTTTAGATAATGTTATTAAGTGATGTCAAGAGTTATTACTTATTAGTCCATGCCGTAGGCATAGAGGGACTTTAGCGATCGATAAATTATTGACCTGGAATTAGTTTGTGCGTTGATCAAAAATATTTCGCTATTGTCTATTGTTGGAACAAGGGAAGTGAAAATATCGATTTTTGTATAATAAAAAGTATCATGTTTGTTAAGATCTAATTGGACAATGGATTGGAGGTCTTATTGCCGCCTTCGCTATTCCCAATGTAAAATATGTTTGCATTTCCAAAGCATTTGGTGGTATATGGTCTTTTTTTTATGCATTCGTGGAACGTGGATTAATGCTAGCATTAGTTCAAATGTTTCCCCTTAGCATTTTCTGCTGGGTTGAATACATTCTACATGATATTGTTATGTATGATTTATGTTTTATTGTTGCGTGCTTCGAGAGAACAGTCCTACGACATTGCATCTTTTCTTAAATGCTTCCATATGCTTACGCCCTTCGATGGTCCTTACTATCTTAATTCTTTACCTAAGAGCTCTGCCAGTGTTAAATGTTTATTGTACATATGCCTTGCAATACAGTTTTGTTCATGGTCGACATCCCTGCTCTTGTGCTCCATCCTTGTTCGTTGTTTCATTCGATGATTCTGGTTCTTGTCTGATTCAACATTGCAATGTTGAGGTCCTGCACTTGCAGTTCGAGCTCTTTCTTGCGGTTTGCATTTTTTTGGGCGCTGAGGTCTTCTCATCCTTTGTTGACGGGTAGGTTTCCCTGTTCTTGGTGATTTTAAAAATTCCGTTCCAGACCATTTTTATCTGTGCTCTTAGTTTATGTTCTTGGAAACAATGTGTCTTCATATGGTGGATGTCGTGTCCATAGTTTTTCCGAAAATTGCAATGCGGAGGCCTTTACGAAAAGTGGTTGGGAGATATCAAAAGATGGAACCATCGGGTAGGGTGTAGATGCAATGTATGCTTCTACTCTGTGGGTCGAAAAACTGTGTTTGCTTGTTTTCTTTTTGCTGAGTTAAGTTATGGTTTTATTTTTTGCGGTCTTTCTTCTGTTTGGTTCAGTTTCCAGTGTCGGTCTGTTTTCTTCTCATATTCTATGGGAACTAGGGGGATTCAAGTTGAGAAGAAGAAGGTTTAAAGATACATACGGGGATTGGTGTGCTATTTTTCTTTTCTTTTTTATTTTACTAGTTTTTATTTTTTGCTTGTGTTTTTCTCTGTTTTGATAGAAACTGAAAGTAGCTAGCAAACAGCTTCAAAATGACAGTTGAAGATATGAAAGAGGTAATAGATGTTGATTCGTATGAAAAATATACACAGCCCATTGTACATGACAACATTGATGTGGTTTTTCATAGGAATGGCCTTTTTAGATTAGATGCATTCTTGTATATTGTTGGGGATTGCCCTTTTGATACATTCTAGGTTCTATTGCATTTCCATTATTCGTCGACTGAGCTGCATAATGGATTGATAGATTATTTCTTGGCCTATTTTTAAAATGACGATCTTAAGGCTTTGCAGTCCTATGAATACGAACTGGAATCTGATTTTCTTCGGCAGTTGAATGGAATACATAATGTGGCTACGTATTTTTCAAAGATGTGGTTGTCTGCATCTCCAGTTATGCCTGCACATCAGAGGGGACTTTGGGGAGATACATTTTGTATTTGGTGGCTGTCTAACTAGCTGAATATATCAGTTGAAATATGGTCATTGACAAGGAAAACAAGATATCTACTATTCAACAAAACTGCATCTGACAATCCATATTGCATCTTGTTCCATGATGTCGATGCCCTCAGTGGCCATTATGAACCACTGTTGTACAAAAAAATGTCCATATGCAATATAGAAGTTCCTCATATCTACTTGTTCGTTATTTGCAAAGACCTTCAATCGCAATGGAAACAGATTTTGGATGGCATAGATTGCTATGGTTTACAGCTGGCAACAAATGTTGTGTCTAGTTGTGGAGATAGTCTGTTTAATGCAATTTGTTGTTTGGTAGTAGTTGACTTAGATGTTCAATCGCTACGTCTTTACACTATACAGTCCTTCTGCAATGGAATTATAGGCAGCAACAAACATGATTTTAGGTGCTTGCATCAGCACCTTTGGCCATATCTCATGGAAAATATGCCAGTAGTTGGAAATTGGCAGGAATACCTTGTGAACATGGTGCTTCCATATGAATAAGGGAATATGGAGGGTTGTAGATTCTGTTTGCAATGGTTGTCTATGGTATTTAGGGTGAAGATCCAAGTTTCGTCGGCCTCGCGAGCTGGCACTGTCCATTCCTGGGTTACCGATTCAAATTCCGATCGAATAATTCACATCCTGTCGTTGAAAACAGATACAACACATATCCATTATGAACCTTTGCTTGGAGATATTAGTAGTTCATGGTTGAGTGTGCATGCCACTCAAACGACATCGAATCTGCATACGCATGGAATGCTTTTTAGTCAAAACGAGAGTCCTCCCGGTTGTGATATGGGCAGACAGGGCTTGAAAAAAAAAACATGCGTAGAATTCATTTCAGTTGTGATGAGGCCATAGAGGGCTTAAACAAAAAATGTAGAGTAAGTTATCACAAATTGAAAAAAAATATTCGTCAAATTCATCCGACTTCTGATAAGCAAATAGAGGCCTTGGAAAAAAAACATAAAATAGTTTCTGAGAAACTGGGTGAGAGTGAAATTCATCCCAATTTCCACCAGTTCATGTCGCCTTTGGGCAAGAAATGTAGATTAAGTTACCACATCTTGAAAAAGTTCATGCGCGAGAGAAAAAAATACATTGCTAAACTTCCTTTTAGAGAGAAACTCACATATGACAATGTAAAGAAATTTGTTCGTGCAAAAAAAAACATAAACATGTGCACTTGCATATCCCAGAATGGTCATGCAATTGTGGAAGTTTGTGGTGTACATGAAAAAGAGGAAACAGTTTCTACCCATACTTCCCTGCGAAAAAAAAAATCAAGACAGACCTACATGAAACAAATGAAAGACGCTCCTTCCATTGCATGTGAAATTTGTGAACAATTGAATTTTTCAAAAAATAGTAAGTCTTTCATGCCTGATTTGCAAGAAGAATACCTCCGACTGACAACCCACGATAAACCATTTTCCAGTGAGAAAGTTTGTCTTCCATGCAAATGATCACTTGAAAATGGAAAACTGCGAGAGTTTGAAACCCTTGACCGAATAAGATGTAATACACCACTAGAGGATGTAAGTGCACTTACGGAACTTGAGGAGAGACTTGTCTCTCTGCGAATTACATTTGCTCAAATCAGACCTTGGGGCTATAAGCAACCCCAGATGGGTTTAACAGGATCAATTATTAATGTGCCTGTTCAGCTAGATGTTGTGCAAAAAGCGTTGCCACATTTCATTAACAATACAATTACAATCGTTGTGGCTTTGAAAAGACGCTTGCAATACAAAAATGTGTATCAGATAGGCAAAGTGCGTGTGCATGCTGTTATGAAAGAATTAAAGGAATTATGTTCCAGGGCCTTGTACAAAGCAGAGAACATTTGTATAAATGCCAACTAGAACAGTGTTCTTGCAGAAGAACATGGAAACTCTGGAGAGACTCTCAAAAATCCTAGTGATTTTGATACAAGTGATGAATCAGAGACTGAAACACCTGCTGAAACATTGGTCCATGGATTAACTGATTCACAATGCATTAGTGACTTGCAAGACAAAATTGTCGAAATCACACTTGGCGAGGGGAAACGTCCACTTGGAATATCCAAGGGAAAATTCATTGAGGAAATGAACTTTCCAACTCTGTTCTACGGAGATCCACATGGTACTGGTATTACAGAATGATTAAGTTATCATAAAATAGTCTAATGGGAGCTAATACGTTCAAGCGGTTACTTCTCATGTCACATAACAAATTTGTTTTTCAAAACAATGCGCATAATAATAGAGCAAGTTATGTCCTGCATGTGGGTCTGAATAAGAAAAGTCCAGTTACAAGGAATAAAGTTGTTGGCCAAGGATGTGAAGTACAAAGTAAACCTAGAAAAAATTCTGAAATATGATATTGGATACATATATCTCAAGAACATCTGCACCTCTCCTGACTATTTGCAACACAATAAAAAAAAAATGCAATGATCTGACAATTGGGGCCGCCAACATTTTTCATCACATTTACAAGTGTAGAGCATTGCTGGGATCCATTCATGGCTATCGTTTCTGACCTTCATAATAACAGGAAACGTAAAAAAAAAAACAATACACTAGAAAATAACGACATTGACTACCTCATAAGAAAAGACCCGGTGACATACATGTACTCGATACTATAGAGATAGAATAAATTCTTTGAGACAATTGTTATTCCATGATGAAACATTTTTTGGAAAAATATCGGACTATTTCTTTGTGACTGAATTCCAGAATAGGAGAAATGAGCATGACCACGCACTATTATGGATAGAGGGTGCACCAATCTATGGAGATGATAAGAATTCATAGATCAAACAATTTGTGGATAAATACATAACATGCAATATAGATCATTTGGAGCCAGACCTTGCAAAAGTCCATAGACATCATTGTACAAGAAGTTGTAGAAAACAAAAAAGCTCGCATTGCAGATACAATTTCCCCATTCCGCCAATGAGAGCTACAAGAATCATAGAGCCAGTTAGTTTAGAGGACAGTGTTGTTGTTGAGAAATCTAAATCCTTGTTCTCATTTCTAGAGAAAGGAGGATTTGATGAAATGATGAGCTTTGATGCCTTCTTGACATAGGTAAATCTATTAGAAGATGAGTACATCCAAGCAATACAAATAGCGCTTAGGAAACCAACACTTTCCCTTAAACGAAAACTCTCACATATCTGGAACAACAGTTTCTCCAAGGACATGCCAGTTATGCAGAAAGAAAATACAGATGCACATTACGTGCTGAATGCATATGATGCTGCATCCTACTGCACCTCGTATATGACGAAGATTGACAAATCTATGACATCTTCATTTAGAAAAATATGCAAAGAACACAAAAGAAGTCATATTGATGCCATACAAATGATATGCACCTTTGGAAATACATTGCTTAATCTTCAACAAATGTTTGCTCAGTAAGCAATTCACATTGACCTTTCTTTGCCCCTCACTTGTAGCTCAAGAAAATGTGTCTTCATAAACACATATCCACTTGAAAAACACACATTTATGCTTAAACCATCGGTTTTGATGCAACAAGAACCTGACAATTTAGAGGGCATCATATGTCGCTCTATTATTGATTATTACATCCAACGTCCATCTCCTATTAGACATATCTTCTTAGCGGAATTTGTATCGCATTACAAAAAAAATGGGACACCCACATCAAAAATAAAAAAACCCTCTGTTATACGGTTTGTCAAATACAATAAACATTGTGACTATGAAAACTATTGTAGAGAAAAATTGATGTTGTATGTTCTGTTCGATGAAAACAAAGAGGCATTAATACATAACTTCTCTACATGTGAGGTTGTGTATGTTTCCTTTGAGACTATAGTGCATATCAATGAAGCTATATTTACCTACAATGTTAATCCAACATGGGGCGATCTAGAAGTTGCACTTAATGACCTAAAAAACCCTGATGATCATGATGAAACATTCAAAACCCCCCAAAAAAACAAAACTCCTTTCGCGTCCTATGACTTACAAGCGGATTTTCCTCATCCTCCAGTGGTTGAAAGTGAAAAACGTATCAACCTTGGTTTTCAAGTTACAAAACATCCTTTCCTGATTAAAAATAATGAATACCACAGAATAAAACGTCTTTTGAATCGTGAACAACAAACAATTGTAAAGGACATTGCCCTTAAAAAATGGTTGAACATGAATAGTTATGTGCACATGTTCCTTATAGGCAGAGAAGGAACATGAAAGACATTCACAGCTAAAGCATTGTTCCAAATGCTTATACGAATCTATGATTCAAATAATTTCTCTGATCCTATGAAACCAAAGGGCCTAATAGTTGCATACACAAGAAAAGATGCATACAATGCTGGTGAAACAATAGTCCACTCTGCATTTTTAATGCCTTTTAACAAGTCACAGCTTCTTCCACTTAGCAAGGAAATGTTGGATACATTATCTAAGCTTTGCGAGGAACTACAAATTGTCTTTATAGATGAAGCATCTTTGATTGGTAGTCGCTTCTTGTATTCCATTGATAGTCAGCTAAGAAGCATAAAACATGTGCAGACCAATACTTTGGAAACATTGACATGATCTTCTGTGGCGATCTTTACTAAGCACATCCCATCCAAGATTCTTCGATATTTGAACAACCTATAGTTAACATGGAAACAATTACCCATGACTTATGAAGAGACAATATTAAATGCTTTGAGTTGCATACTACAATGCGCCAGGCAAATGAAACATTCATTGCAATTCTGAATAGAATGCGCACAAACAACCAAACATATGATGACTTGACCTATATCAATTTGAGGTGCTTATGGCCTGCACCAACAGATCCAACGTTCCCTTACCTGTTCTACAGAAATAAGGATGTTGTAAATCATAATAGCCACATGTTGTCTCTCATGCCTGGCGATAATATCATCATCAATTCGATCAACTTGGAAGAAGACAACCATGGAAATGTCCCACGTCATGAACATTCCGTCACTTTACCTTTGCACCTTGCAATGAAATTAGAAATGCTAGTTGAAATATATGCCTGTAACTATGATTCGCAGGATGGCTTGGTGAATGGTGCAGATGGAATACTGAAAGGATATACGAAGAAAGAAAAAGTAGATGTCCTTTGGATTAAGTTCCATGAACCGCATATAGGCAAGCGACAAGAAAAAAAGTTGTCTTATCTATATAATTCAAACACTGCAAGCGATTGGACTCCTATTTTGTGAATATCAAAGCCAATATCGACATCAACAAACACAGGTCGACTGAATATTTGCAAATAGTTTCCGATTAAACTTGCATGTGCACATACAATCCACAGATCACAAGGCCTAACACTTGATAATGTTGCATTTCAACCTACTGGAATTCAGATACATGGACTTGTATACACAACACTGTCCCGTGTCAGACGCATAGACTCCTTGTATTTACTAAGTCCTCTGACAAAAGATCACTTTAGAGTGAAACAAAAAGTTGATACTGAGATGGAACGACTGAGGACCAATGCAAAATGGCAGCTGCATTATGATTACCAATCCATACAAACAAATTCATTTGTATCAATACTGTCGCTTAACACATGCAGCTTAAATGCACACATGGATGATATACTGAATGACTATGATTTAATGCAATTTGATATTCTGTTCTTGTAGGAAACACACATGGCATTATGCATGCAGAACAAAGAATTCCCAAATCATAATTTCATATCAAGTTACATTACACATGGGGTGATGATACTGGTGAAAAAATGTGTACCAATTTTGGACCACATACATATCGAAGAAAAGAATGTTGAACTGGTGCTTGCCCAAAATTTTTCACATGGAACATAAGTTGCAATACTAAATCTATACGTTGCTCCCCATGCAACATTCTCCAACATAGTAAATGTTATTTCCAATGCATTGGACCATTTCCATGTGAACGGATCCATTGTACTTGTAGGAGACTTCAATATTGACATGCTACAAAATACTGGGAGAACAAAAGAATTTCAAAACTACATGTGCAAATACAGTCTGTGGTTTCTTCTGAACAACAAAGCCCATTTGCAAAACGCACTTATTGACCATGTCTGGTCCAATGTGCCAATTTCTCAATACAGTATGTTTTTCTTAGACACATATTGGTCTGATCACGATACAATTGGTCTTGCAATTGAATTATGACATATACATCAAACTTATTGCAAACTCATATTTCTATGTTTCAAAGCATATTTGTATCCCTAATTTCTACACATAACGTTCTGGTGAGCATACAAACAATCTTCTACTCTAATTATAAAATATACATTGTGAAAAAAAAGAAAAAATAAGGTACATCCTCAAAAAAAACTATTTGTGACTCTATTCATCTTATTCAATTTTTTGTTTTTGTATATATGTACATAGTAGTTGCCTTTTTCTTTACATCTGAGCTTATGTTCATATCCATTTTTTTTTGTAATTTTGTTGATAGAAATAGAAAGGGAAACTAGAAGGCGCAAAGAATTTCTACCCAGAGATATACACCAATCAATGAAAAGGTGCATTCTTTTTCTGCCTCTGTTTCATAGTAAATAGTTTTTCCTTTACTTTCTTTGAATTTGTCAAACTTGTTTGCAGGTATGTTTTTTTTTTTTGTGCCAAGAAGCCACTACGCTACACGTCTGCCATCCAGCATAACTGTAATGTTGAGAAAGCCAGCCCGCAAGTCCATTTTTCAATATGTATATCTCCATACTATAATTGTTATTTGCAGGACACGGAACATTAGAGGCATAGTATGCAACTTGCAAGTGCGCGATCCAAATAAGTGGCTAAGTATGGAATAATGGATCTGTGCATCATAAGCAATTTGTAGGGCACCGAACAATAGACACCCATTTCTAACCCCACCAACCCGACAACGCGCGATGCACAAATTGTACATGCTCTATAAATTCTCAGCCACCCGGCAAGTCTGCTTGTCAATTTGTATATCGCGGAATTGTATGTGTTATTTGTAAAACACAGAACAATAGAGGCCTATTTTTTGACCGATCCCTTCCGAGGACCCACAAGTATGGAATGCGATATCGGTACACGATCTATACAATCTCATGTCAATACTTTATAAAGGCACATATTTACTTTTGCCTCGTTTCTACACACATTGATCTGGTAATCACAGACTTTGTGTTGCACATGAATTATGAAATATGCAGTGGGAGTTGGACGGAGCCCTTTGATTTTCTTAGGCAATTTTGAACCCTCTAGCCCGAGAACCCAATTTATATATGGCATAAATCAGCCCAATGTACATCCCACAAATATGTATTGCTTGTTTGTGGGAGCCGACCAGCCTTGGAGTAGAATGTTGAGCCGGTAACCTTGCGAATCCACTTCTCAATTTATTATCATAAGATATTTGCAAGGCACCAAACAATAGAGTGCCATTTTTTACCCTACCATCCCGACAACCCGTGATCCAGAAACTGTAGATGGTCTAACAAATGTCGTCCAGCCCACAAGTCCACTTCTCAATTTGTATATTGTGGAGCTTTGTGTGCTACTTGTAGAACACTGAACAATAGAGGCCTTCTTTTGAACCCGCTCTCCTGAGAACTGCGATGCCGAACCATGCACTTTTAGACTTGGCCATTCCTTCCTTGCTTTCTCTTCCCCATGGCCATTACCTTCACACATGTGCATGATAAAAAATATTTTTTATATCTATATGTGTATATATGTATTCTTTCTAAAACTTTAATGCTAACAGGTCATCGTGCAGCTACCATCTAAGTTGTCATTGATGCGTGCAAGGCTCGAGAAGTTTTTCCATTAATGCAATTTCTGTGAAGCATTTTCTTCTCCCTTCAAAGTTTTAATTTCAAATACCATGGAAGTTAATTCACACGATGCCATCTTGCGTCATTCACGAAACCTCCAATCGCTTCCCAGTCTTAATTTCAAATACCATGCAATGTCATTCACACGCCACCAGCTTGGTTCGTTCATGAAACCTCCTATCCTTAAATGTTTTTGGTCGTAACCCTCACCTTCGCACTTCTAAGTTTCCAATAACTACATTTTACTTCTAACAGGTCACCATACATCACGCATAGATATTGTCATTAATGAGGAGATTTTCCATTCAAATGCATTAAAGTAATGTTTGCGGGGGGTTATATTTTCCCCTCCATTTCTTCATTTCAAACAGCATCTGGAGCCAACCAACCTTTTGATAAACTACTGGCAGCAGCTACACAACAGTTTTGTAGAGACATAGTGAACATCTTCCTCAAGAGCTTCCCGTGCAGAAGAAGGAAAAAAGAATTGTAGGGGAGGCGGAGCAGCCCGAAATTTACCATCAAAACATGGATCTTGACGCTAATCTGGAAAGCATATTCGGCAACCCTGATCAGCCTGCACATGCAATTCAACATTCCTTCTCAATGGACATGGTTGGTACCAACATTTTTAATGAATATGAATCCTTTGCATTCCAGAGCGTTGTTTTTGAAATCGAATCAAAAAAAATAATCATTGAAAAAAGAGATGTAAAAAATAAGAAAAGAAAACATCTTTCATAACTTGACCTTTCCAATATGCACGCATCCAAAATCTATGAACTTTATAGGGCAACCAAAGATACTCTTCATAATTCCGTTGGATTCATCGAAGCCAAAAATGCCAGACTAAATAACCGGATTAAGGAATTAGAGGAAGCTTTGTTTCTTATGCCATTGCTTGGCAATTCCTTGGAAATATCCATGTCTGCGACTACGTGCACCCCTGCAACAAATCTAAAAGGGTCCTCCACCTTCCTCGCATCCTATAGACGATATGTCGAGAAAAATATCAACAAAAGAATAGAAATGATTTCCAAGGCCTGGGAAACATCACAGCATATGGATTCCCTGGGGAGCAGGGCACATAACTTGCTCCTACTTCTGTAGATGGATTTAAAGAATGAAGAAACTTTCTATGTGCACTCGATCATCCCTTTCGCCTTTCATGTCAATAACATGCTAGAGACGAGAAGAACACAACATGATCTCCCATCCAAAAAAAGGCTCACTCAATTAGAAGCATGTTGGAAACAGAAAGTGAAGAACCTGTACCTAATTGTGCAATCGTGTGAGCAAGCAATATCAAAGAAAGAAACATTATTCACAAAGATCACCAAAATAGACTTAGCAGGAAAGACAAATAGCTTCCAGGACCCCATCTTAATCGTCAACTCACTGACATTAACCAAGCAAGATTTTGATCAACAAATTGATAATTTGAAGGCTTTGTCTTTAGAAAAATTTTACAGAATTGTTGAATACTATGAAGAAGAGGTGCACAACTGGCTAGTCGGGTATTCGCTACAGAATGGAGACATTCATGAAGGTCTGTGTAAACTTTCAATTGATCTAAGAGAATTAGAAAATGAAGTTTTAAACATTCGAATCCACAATGACATCAACGTCGCCCCCTTGAGAATCTATATTGAAGAGAACTTGAAGTGGATCAACCATGAAATCCAACAGGCAAATGCATAAATCCTCTATGTATCAATCTAGTTATTGAAGCGGGTTGCCCACAAAAACCAGTAGGGAAAGGAATGATCAACCAAACAAAAAAATTGCTTATATGTACCATCCCTGTAAGTGTATAGCGATAGTCATTTCTTTATCAATCCAGTTATTCCTTTTCTGAGTAGAAATCTATAGACAAAAACTGATCTTCGCATTTCTACTTTTCAGGTATTACATTCTAGCGTGTCCAACTTCTTTCCACACTCCTATTTCTTGTACATATTTTTGTTATGGTCCGCGGGAGCCCCGGTCCCAGTATATATGACAAATACATTTACATTTCCAGTGATATGTAACAAACTATTTTTTTTTCATATATTGCAAATAAAACTATTCTTTTGTCTCCTTATATATTTATGTCTTCCTAGATTTTTTATCTTCAGCTATGCTGAATGTGAATTCATTCTTTTTATTTTATCTCTATTCTCTTTTTTTATTTTTCAAAATAAAGTATGACATAAATCACTCACTCAAATTCGACATATCATATTTCACACATATATATGTTTTTTAAATTTCCAGGAATATGTAGCATGTTTCATTTTTTTCCAATTTCCAACCCCCTAGCTCAACAACCCGTGCTCCAAAAACTGCCTAAGTATGTAATCTAGGCTCCATCACACTATATAGAAAGAGGGTTCTATACATTCTCTATAAAAGAAAATATTTCATATGTATAAAAGTAAATATCTATTTTTTTAAATTATGTTTTTGCTATGTACAATTTATGTTCTCCATAAACCTATAGTTTGATACATTCTAATTTCTTTTGTCCACGATCCCATGTTTTAAAGGAAACTAATTCGGGAATGCTATTTATTTGGTCCTCCTGTCCACCACCCTATGTAACAGACATTGGTACTATATTTTTTGTACATTTTCCCACCACCGTCTGTAAAACCTATGTAAAGAAAAGTAATTCCCGACTGTTAATTTTTTGGGACACGATCCCCTTGAAATTCAAATAGTCCGCAGATCCCATTATCAATTTGTACATCATGGAACTCTTGGTTCTATTTGAAGTTCATGGAACAAAAAAAACCCGCTTTTCAGGTCCCCAATCTGAGAACCCGCCATCCAAAAACTGGCTAAGTATGGAATGAGGGTTTTGTCTATGCTCTAATTCGGGAAGGCTAGTTTTCCTCCTGCTTTTATGTGTTCCTAGATTTTTCATTTTCATAATGAACTATGACATAAATCACTTACTCAAATTTCAGATATCAGATTTCACTTATATATATGTGTGTGTGTGTGTGTGTGTGTGTGTGTGTGTGTGTTTCTTTAAATTTTCAGCAATATCTAACACGTTTTATTATATTTTTATATAAATGTTGTAAAATTGTGTTCACTACTTTCTTTCTACTCAGAATTAAAGAGACTATCATTTCTTGCATCTTTGCAACATGTCCTGCACAATGTTTTTCACAAAGGCCCTTAAAATTAAAATAGTCCACAAGCCCGCTTCTCAATTTGTACACCGCCTATCCCTACCTGCTCTTTGTAAGACATGGAATGGGGCCTCTATCGTTGTCCTATAAAATCTCATCCCCATACTTTATGAAAGTACATATTTCATATCTATAAAAGTAAATCTTTGTTTTACAAAATTACATATTTGCTACGTATAGTTTATGGTCTGCAGGAACCTATAATTTCATGAATTTCAATTTCTTGTGTCGAGGAGCCCCTATTTTAAAGAAAACTAATTCGGGGATGCTATTTATTTCATTCTTCAGCCCACCACACTATGTAACAGACACTGGTACTATACTGTTTCCCTCTTTTCCACCAGCATATGTAAAACCTATGTAGAGAAAACTAATCTGCAAATGCTGAATTTTTCGAACACGAGCTCCTTAAAATTCAAATACTCCGCAAGTGTGATTCTCAATTTGTATATCGCGGAACTGTTGGTGCTATTTGTAGGGAACGGAAGAACAAAAGCACATTTTTCAGGTCCCCAGCCCGAGAACTTGCGAACCAAAAAATGCCCAAGTCCAGAAGCCACTTTTAAAAAAAAACTAATTCGGGAATCATATTTGTTTCATACTTTTCTCCACCAGCCTATGTAATAGACGTAAGTACTATTTAATTTTTTTTACTCCAACAACATATGTAAAAAGGAAACCTAATTCGGGAATGCTAAAATTGTTCGACTCGAGCGCCTTTAATTTCAAATAGTTCACAAGTTTGTTTGTCAATTTGTATATCACACAACTCTATGGACTATTTGTAGGCCACGAAACAACAAAAGCCCAATTTTCATCCCGCTAGACCAAGAACCCGCCATTCAAAAATCTAGTCCTCAAAGCAGCATGTCAATTTGTATATCGCGGAAATCTTTGTGGTATTTGTAGGCCATGGAACAAAAGAAGCACAATTTTCATCCCGCAATCCCGACAACCCGCAATGAAGCTTCCATGCATGCTCTATATATATCCTTCATCATATTACATATTTGATTTTTGTAGGCCACGAAACAACAGAAGGCCAATTTTCATCCCCCTAGCCCGAGAACCCGCAATCCAAAATTTCAAATAGTCTGCAAGATCACTTGTCAATTTTTATATTGTAGAACTCTCAGTGCTATTTGTAGGCCACGAAACAACATAAAACCAATTTTCAACCCGACAGCCCGAGAACCCGCGATCCAAAAATTCAAATAGTCCACAAAATTGCTTCTCAATTTGTGTTTCACGGAACTCTTGGTGCTATTTGTAGGCCACAGAACAACAGTAGCCCAATTTTCATCCCACCACCCCGACAACCAGGAATTAAGCTCCTGTGCCTTTGTTTTAAAGAAAACTAATTCGGTGTTGCTCGTCCTTTTATGCTTTTGTCCATGAACATATGGAAGCACAATCTTCAGCCTGCCAGCTGGAAAACCACAATGGTCTATATGTCTACTTAATCAAATTACATATTTGGTATCTAGCAGCTCTTCTTTGTAACATACGTACGCCCTTAAATATCAAATAGTCCACAACTCCAACTATCAAATTGTATGTCGTGAAACTCTGGGTGCAATTTGTAGGCCACAGAACAACAAAGCCCAAATTTCAGTGCACCAGCCCATTATTACTATTTCTATGTATTTTTTCCATGGATGTATGCAGATCGTATCTAAACAATAGTCATTCCCATGTGTTTGTACTCCTTCAAATTTATTCCCTTTCCCGTAGATGGGTTGCTAGTACAACACACGTGTCGAGCAGAGCAGCCACGAGCGATACTCTGTGGCATCGACAATGTGATGACCGTATGCCACTCACTCCCAACTGCCTAATCAGTTCAAGTTCATATTGCTCAAGTCATGGTGCCATTACTCTCAGTTCACCTTTCTCTTCCTTCACATCCTTTCGACGAACCAACACCCTTGCTGCACCTTTACTCTATGTGTGCATCCATTTATGGAACCTCACCAACTGCCCAGCCTATTTCAATTGCGCCAGTGGGTCCATATGTGATCTAGATTTATGTAGGAACACAATGAAATACAGAAATACACATAAACGCAGAGATACAGAGGAAATAAGACTTCATTTCATTAATAACAAATGACTGAAATATGCTTACAGATAGAATGGAAATAAACTAGCTAGGGCGCTGGTAGCTTATCTCTGAGAAGAGATGTGGCTGCTACTCGCATCCGTGAGAAGATCATTACAATGAGTCTCTAGAGGCCTTTTTACAATAGACGAGAATGCCAAAAGTCATATACATCCAAAAACCTAACCCTAGAAGATGAAGCGCTAAAAGTCATGTGGGCCCCGTTTGGGTAAGTTAGTACATCAACTTCCCGGGGTCGTAACTTTTGCATACGATCTTCGTTTTAGGCGTGTGATAGCTCGTTGGAAAGGTATCGACAAGGAGATTCATTTTGGGGACTCAATCATGCCTTCAGCTATCATTGAGAACCTCGATCTCAAAAAACCTTCATTTAGGCCCTCAAAATGGCCCCGGAAGTTAAAACCTGCTAAAAATAGTAAATTGCCAAAATTGCCAGAAAACTGTTTTGAGCCAGTCG
>ML821964.1:37224-50020 GCA_009831015.1 Picea engelmannii
TTTTGCATAACTCTTTCTATTTTCTTCATTCTTCTTTTCTAGCAACGTAGAGTGCTTCTCTTCATTCTCTACAACTGATGTGGTTGTTTCTGTCTCTTCAACTTTCTTGTTGAGCTTGTCGATTTTGACTCTTAGTGTGACAACTTCTTCTTCAATATTCTCAACCTCTTCTTCTTTCTTCATTACTTCAGACTTCATGACCTCTTTTGTTCTCTTTGCTTCTTCAAGTTGGATTTTCAATGCAATTATTTCTTCTTCCATTCTTCTCTCTTCTTGACCAAACTCTTCCTCAAGTTGGTTTAAATCATTGGTTCTTTCCTTGAGATGATCCATCAATATCTTTTCTCTCTTTTCTGAGTCTTCCTTTTGTGCTGCTATGTTGGCTTCTACAGTTTTGTTCATGGTCGACATCCCTGCTCTTGTGCTCCATCCTTGTTCGTTGTTTCATTCGATGATTCTGGTTCTTGTTTGATTCAACATTACAATGTTGAGGTCTTGCACTTGCAGTTCGAGCTCTTTGTTGCGGTTTGCATTTTTTTGGGTGCTAAGGTCTTCTCATCCTTTGTTGACGGGTAGGTTTCCCTGTTCTTGGTGATTTTAAAAATTCCGTTCCAGACCATTTTTGTCTATGCTCTTAGTTTATGTTCTTGGAAACAATGTGTCTTCATATGGTGGATGTCGTGTCCATAATTTTTCCGAAAATTGCAATGCGGAGGCCTTTACGAAAAGTGGTTGGGAGATATCAAAAGATGGAACCATCGGGTAGGGTGTAGATGCAATGTATGCTTCTACTCTGTGGGTCGAAAAACTGCGTTTGCCTATTTTCTTTTTGCTGAGTTAAGTTATGGTTTTATTTCTTGCAGTCTTTCTTCTGTTTGGTTCAGTTTCCAGTGTCGGTCTGTTTTCTTCTCATATTCTATGGGAACTAGGGGGATTCAAGTTGAGAAGAATAAGGTTTAAAGATACATACGGGGATTGGTGTGCTATTTTTCTTTTCTTTTTTATTTTACTAGTTTTTATTTTTTTCTTGTGTTTTTCTCTGTTTTGATAGAAACTGAAAGTAGCTAGCAAACAAATTCAAAATGACAGTTGAAGATATGAAAGAGGTAATAGATGTTGATTCGTATGAAAAATATACACAGTCCATTGTACATGACAACATTGATGTGGTTTTTCATAGGAATGGCCTTTTTAGATTAGATGCATTCTTGTATATTGTTGGGAATTGCCTTTTCGATACATTCCAGGTTCTATTGCATTTCCATTATTCGTCGACCGAGCTGCATAATGGATTGATAGATTATTTCTTGGCCTATTTTTAAAATGGTGATCTTAAGGCTTTGCAGTCCTATGAATACGAACTGGAATCTGATTTTCTTCGACAGTTGAATGGAATACATAATGTGGCTACGTATTTTTCAAAGATGTGGTTGTTTGCATCTCCAGTTATGCCTGCACATCAGAGGGGACTTTGGGGAGATACATTTTGTATTTGGTGGTTGTCTAACTAGCTGAATATATCAATTGAAATATGGTCATTGACAAGGAAAACAAGATATCTACTATTCAACAAAACTGCATCTGACAATCCATATTGCATCTTGTTCCATGATATCGATGCCCTCAGTGGCCATTATGAACCACTGTTGTACAAAAAAATGTCCATATGCAATATAGAAGTTCCTCATATCTACTTGTCTGTTATTTGCAAAGACCTTCAATCGCAATGGAAACAGATTTTGGATGGCATAGATTGTTATGGTTTACAGCTGGCAACAAATGTTGTGTCTAGTTGTGGAGATAGTCTGTTTAATGCAATTTGTTGTTTGGTAGTAGCTGACTTAGATGTTCAATCGTTGCGTCTTTACACTATACATTCCTTCTGCAATGGAATTATAGGCAGCAACAAACATGATTTTAGGTGCTTGCATCAGCACCTTTGGCCATATCTCATGGAAAATATGCCAGCAGTTGGAAATTGGCAGGAATACCTTGTGAACATGGTGCTTCCATATGAATAAGGGAATATGGAGGGTTGTAGATTCTATTTGCAATGGTTGTCTATGGTATTTAGGGTGAATATCCAAGTTTCGTCGGCCTCGCGAGCTGGCACTGTCCATTCCTGGGTTACCAATTCAAATTTCGATCGAATAATTCACATCCTGTCGTTGAAAACAGATACAACACATATCCACTATGAACCTTTGCTTGGAGATATTAGTAGTTCATGGTTGAGTGTGCATTCCACTCAAACGACATTGAATCTGCATACGCATGGAATGCTTTTTAGTCAAAACGAGAGTCCTCCCGGTTGTGATATGGGTAGACAGGGCTTGAAAAAACAAACATGCATAGAATTCATTTCAGTTGTGATGATGACATAGAGGGCTTAAACAAAAAATGTAGAGTAAGTTATCACAAATTGAAAAAAAATATTCGTTAAATTCATCCGACTTCTGATAAGCAAATAGAGGCCTTGGAAAAAAAACATAAAATAGTTTCTGAGAAACTGGGTGAGAGTGAAATTCATCCCAATTTCCACCAGTTCATGTCGCCTTTGGGCAAGAAATGTAGATTAAGTTACCACATCTTGAAAAAGTTCATGCGCGAGAGAAAAAAATACATTGCTAAACTTCCTTTTAGAGAGAAACTCACATATGACAATGTAAAGAAATTTGTTCGTGCAAAAAAAAACATAAACATGTGCACTTGCATATCCCAGAATGGTCATGCAATTGTGGAAGTTTGTGGTGTACATGAAAAAGAGGAAACAGTTTCTACCCATACTTCCCTGCGAAAAAAAAAATCAAGACAGACCTACATGAAACAAATGAAAGACGCTCCTTCCATTGCATGTGAAATTTGTGAACAATTGAATTTTTCAAAAAATAGTAAGTCTTTCATGCCTGATTTGCAAGAAGAATACCTCCGACTGACAACCCACGATAAACCATTTTCCAGTGAGAAAGTTTGTCTTCCATGCAAATGATCACTTGAAAATGGAAAACTGCGAGAGTTTGAAACCCTTGACCGAATAAGATGTAATACACCACTAGAGGATGTAAGTGCACTTACGGAACTTGAGGAGAGACTTGTCTCTCTGCGAATTACATTTGCTCAAATCAGACCTTGGGGCTATAAGCAACCCCAGATGGGTTTAACAGGATCAATTATTAATGTGCCTGTTCAGCTAGATGTTGTGCAAAAAGCGTTGCCACATTTCATTAACAATACAATTACAATCGTTGTGGCTTTGAAAAGACGCTTGCAATACAAAAATGTGTATCAGATAGGCAAAGTGCGTGTGCATGCTGTTATGAAAGAATTAAAGGAATTATGTTCCAGGGCCTTGTACAAAGCAGAGAACATTTGTATAAATGCCAACTAGAACAGTGTTCTTGCAGAAGAACATGGAAACTCTGGAGAGACTCTCAAAAATCCTAGTGATTTTGATACAAGTGATGAATCAGAGACTGAAACACCTGCTGAAACATTGGTCCATGGATTAACTGATTCACAATGCATTAGTGACTTGCAAGACAAAATTGTCGAAATCACACTTGGCGAGGGGAAACGTCCACTTGGAATATCCAAGGGAAAATTCATTGAGGAAATGAACTTTCCAACTCTGTTCTACGGAGATCCACATGGTACTGGTATTACAGAATGATTAAGTTATCATAAAATAGTCTAATGGGAGCTAATACGTTCAAGCGGTTACTTCTCATGTCACATAACAAATTTGTTTTTCAAAACAATGCGCATAATAATAGAGCAAGTTATGTCCTGCATGTGGGTCTGAATAAGAAAAGTCCAGTTACAAGGAATAAAGTTGTTGGCCAAGGATGTGAAGTACAAAGTAAACCTAGAAAAAATTCTGAAATATGATATTGGATACATATATCTCAAGAACATCTGCACCTCTCCTGACTATTTGCAACACAATAAAAAAAAAATGCAATGATCTGACAATTGGGGCCGCCAACATTTTTCATCACATTTACAAGTGTAGAGCATTGCTGGGATCCATTCATGGCTATCGTTTCTGACCTTCATAATAACAGGAAACGTAAAAAAAAAAACAATACACTAGAAAATAACGACATTGACTACCTCATAAGAAAAGACCCGGTGACATACATGTACTCGATACTATAGAGATAGAATAAATTCTTTGAGACAATTGTTATTCCATGATGAAACATTTTTTGGAAAAATATCGGACTATTTCTTTGTGACTGAATTCCAGAATAGGAGAAATGAGCATGACCACGCACTATTATGGATAGAGGGTGCACCAATCTATGGAGATGATAAGAATTCATAGATCAAACAATTTGTGGATAAATACATAACATGCAATATAGATCATTTGGAGCCAGACCTTGCAAAAGTCCATAGACATCATTGTACAAGAAGTTGTAGAAAACAAAAAAGCTCGCATTGCAGATACAATTTCCCCATTCCGCCAATGAGAGCTACAAGAATCATAGAGCCAGTTAGTTTAGAGGACAGTGTTGTTGTTGAGAAATCTAAATCCTTGTTCTCATTTCTAGAGAAAGGAGGATTTGATGAAATGATGAGCTTTGATGCCTTCTTGACATAGGTAAATCTATTAGAAGATGAGTACATCCAAGCAATACAAATAGCGCTTAGGAAACCAACACTTTCCCTTAAACGAAAACTCTCACATATCTGGAACAACAGTTTCTCCAAGGACATGCCAGTTATGCAGAAAGAAAATACAGATGCACATTACGTGCTGAATGCATATGATGCTGCATCCTACTGCACCTCGTATATGACGAAGATTGACAAATCTATGACATCTTCATTTAGAAAAATATGCAAAGAACACAAAAGAAGTCATATTGATGCCATACAAATGATATGCACCTTTGGAAATACATTGCTTAATCTTCAACAAATGTTTGCTCAGTAAGCAATTCACATTGACCTTTCTTTGCCCCTCACTTGTAGCTCAAGAAAATGTGTCTTCATAAACACATATCCACTTGAAAAACACACATTTATGCTTAAACCATCGGTTTTGATGCAACAAGAACCTGACAATTTAGAGGGCATCATATGTCGCTCTATTATTGATTATTACATCCAACGTCCATCTCCTATTAGACATATCTTCTTAGCGGAATTTGTATCGCATTACAAAAAAAATGGGACACCCACATCAAAAATAAAAAAACCCTCTGTTATACGGTTTGTCAAATACAATAAACATTGTGACTATGAAAACTATTGTAGAGAAAAATTGATGTTGTATGTTCTGTTCGATGAAAACAAAGAGGCATTAATACATAACTTCTCTACATGTGAGGTTGTGTATGTTTCCTTTGAGACTATAGTGCATATCAATGAAGCTATATTTACCTACAATGTTAATCCAACATGGGGCGATCTAGAAGTTGCA
The DNA here is from genome assembly GCA_009831015.1 of Picea engelmannii. Classification (NCBI taxonomy): domain Eukaryota; kingdom Viridiplantae; phylum Streptophyta; class Pinopsida; order Pinales; family Pinaceae; genus Picea; species Picea engelmannii. Next base: position 42,656 of record ML821964.1, read on the forward strand.
CTTAATGACCTAAAAAACCCTGACGATCATGATGAAACATTCAAAACGCCCCAAAAAAACAAAACTCCTTTCGCGTCCTATGACTTACAAGCGGATTTTCCTCGTCCTCCAGTGGTTGAAAGTGAAAAACGTATCAACCTTGGTTTTCAAGTTACAAAACATCCTTTCCTGATTAAAAATAATGAATACCACAGAATAAAAAGTCTTTTGAATCGTGAACAACAAACAATTGTAAAGGACATTGCCCTTAAAAAATGTTTGAACATGAATAGTTATGTGCACATGTTCCTTATAGGCAGAGCAGGAACATGAAAGACATTCACAGCTAAAGCATTGTTCCAAATGCTTATACGAATCTATGATTCAAATCATTTCTCTGATACTATGAAACCAAAGGGCCTAATAGTTGCATACACAAGAAAAGATGCATACAATGCTGGTGAAACAATTGTCCACTCTGCATTTTTAATGCCTTTTAACAAGTCACGGCTTCTTCCACTTAGCAAGGAAATGTTGGATACATTATCTAATCTTTGCGAGGAACTACAAATTGTCTTTATAGATGAAGCATCTTTGATTGGCAGTCACTTCTTGTATTCCATTGATAGTCGGCTAAGAAGCATAAAACATGTGCAGACCAATACGTTGGAAACATTGACATGATCTTCTTTGGCGATCTTTACTAAGCACATCCCATCCAAGATTCTTCGATATTTGAACAACCTATAGTTAACATGGAAACAATTACCCATGACTTATGGAGAGACAATATTAAATGCTTTGAGTTGCATACTACAATGCGCCAGGCAAATGAAACAGTCATTGCAATTCTAAATAGAATGCGCACAAACAACCAAACATATGATGACTTGACCTATATCAATTTGAGGTGCTTATGGCCTGCACCAACAGATCCAACGTTCCCTTACCTGTTCTACAGAAATAAGGATGTTGTAAATCATAATAGCCACATGATGTCGCTCATGCCTGGCGATAATATCATCATCAATTCGATCAACATGGAAGAAGACAACCATGGAAATGTCCCACGTCATGAACATTCAGTCACTTTACCTTTGCACCTTGCAATGAAATTAGAAATGCTAGTTGAAATATATGCATGTAACTATGATTCGCAGGATGGCTTGGTGAATGGTGCAGATGGAATACTGAAAGGCTATATAAAGACAGAAAAAGTAGATGTCCTTTGGATTAAGTTCCATGAACCACATATAGGCAAGCGACAAGAAAGAAAGTTGTCTTATCTATATAATTCAAACACTGCAAGCGATTGGACTCCTATTTTGTGAATATCAAAGCCAATATCGACATCAGCAAAGATAGGTCGACTGAATATTTGCAAATAGTTTCCGATTAAACTTGCATGTGCACATACAATCCACAGATCACAAGGCCTAACACTTGATAATGTTGCATTTCAACCTACTGGAATTTGGATACATGGACTTGTATACACAGCACTGTCCCGTGTCAGACGCATAGACTCCTTGTATTTAATAAGTCCTCTGACAAAAGATCACTTCAGAGTGAAACAAAAAGTTGATACTGAGATGGAACGATTGAGGACCAATGCAAAATGGCAACTGCATTATGATTACCAATCCACACAAACAATTTCATTTGTATCAATACTGTCGCTTAACACATGCAGCTTAAATGCACACATGGATGATATACTGAATGACTATGATTTAATGCAATTTGATATTCTGTGCTTGTAGGAAACACACATGGCATTATGCATGCAGAACAAAGAATTCCCAAATCATAATTTCATATCAAGTTACATTACACATGGGGTGATGATACTGGTGAAAAACGTGTACCAATTTTGGACCACATACATATCGAAGAAAAGAATGTTGAATTTGTGCTTGCCAAAAAAATTTCACATGGAACATAAGTTGCAATACTAAATCTATACGCTGCTCCCCATGCAACATTCTCCAACATAATAAATGTTATTTCCAATGCATTGGACCATTTCCATGTGAACGGATCCATTGTACTTGTAGGAGACTTCAATATTGACATGCTACAAAATACTGGGAGAACAAAAGAATTTCAAAACTACATGTGAAAATACAGTCTGTGGTTTCTTATGAACAACAAAGCCCATTTGCAAAACGCACTTATTGACCATGTCTTGTCGAATGTGCCAATTTCTCAATACAGTATGTTTTTCTTAGACACATATTGGTCTGATCACGATACAATTGGTATTGCAATTGAATTATGACATATACATCAAACTTATTGCAAACTCATATTTCTATGTTTCAAAGCATATTTGTATCCCTAATTTCTACACATAACGTTCTGGTGAGCATACAAACAATCTTCTACTCTAATTATAAAATATACATTGTGAAAAAAAAAAAAAAAAATAAGGTACATCCTCAAAAAAACTATTTGTGACTCTATTCATCTTATTCAATTTTTTGTTTTTGTATATATGTACATAGTAGTTGCCTTTTTCTTTACATCTGAGCTTATGTTCATATCCATTTTGTTTTGTAATTTTGTTGATAGAAATAGAAAGGGAAACTAGAAGGCGCAAAGAATTTCTACCCAGAGATGTACACCAATCAATGAAAAGGTGGATTCTTTTTCTGCCTCTGTTTCATAGTAAATAGTTTTTCCTTTACTTTCTCTGAATTTGTCAAACTTGTTTGCAGGTATGTTTTTTTTTTTTTTTGTGCCAAGAAGCCACTACGCTACACGTTCGCCATCCAGCATAACTATAATGTTGAGAAAGCCAGCCCGCAAGTCCATTTTTCAATATGTATATCGCCATACTATAATTGTTATTTGCAAGACACAGAACATTAGAGGCATAGTGTGCAACTCGCAAGTGCGCGATCCAAATAAGTGGCTAAGTATGGAATAATGGATCTGTGCATCATAAGCAATTTGTAGGGAACCGAACAATAGACACCCATTTCTAACCCCACCAACCCGACAACGCGCGATGCACAAATTGTACATGCTCTATAAATTCTCAGCCACTCGGCAAGTCTGCTTGTCAATTTGTATATCGCGGAACTGTATGTGTTATTTGTAAAACACAGAACAATAGAGGCCTATTTTTTGACCCATCCCGTCCGAGAACCCACAAGTATGGAATGTGATATCGGTACACGATCTATACAATCTCATGTCAATACTTTATAAAGGCACATATTTACTTTTGCCTCATTTCTACACACACTGATTTGGTAATCACAGACTTGGTGTTGCACATGAATTATGAAATATGCAGTGGGAGTTGGACGGAGCCCTTTGATTTTCTTAGGCAATTTTGAACCCTCTAGCCCGAGAACCCAATTTATATATGTCATAAATCGGCCCAATGTACATCCCACAAATATGTATTGCTTGTTTGTGGGAGCCGACCAGCCTTGGAGTAGAATGTTGAGCCGGTAACCTTGCGAATCCACTTCTCAATTTATTATCATAAGATATTTGCAAGGCACCAAACAATACAGTGCCATTTTTTACCCTACCAGCTCGACAACACGCGATCCAGAAACTGTAGATGGTCTATCAAATGTCGGCCAGCCCACAATTCCACTTCTCAATTTGTATATTGTGGATCTTTGTGTGCTACTTGTAGAACACTGAACAATAGAGGCCTTCTTTTGAACCCGCTCTCCTGAGAACTGCGATGCCGAACCATGCACTTTTAGACTTGGCCATTCCTTCCTTGCTTGCTCTTCCCCATGGCCATTACCTTCACACATGTGCATGATAAAAAATATTGTTTATATATATATGTGTATATATGTCTTCTTTCTAAAACTTTAATGCTAACAGGTCATCGTGCAACTACCATCTAAGTTGTCATTGATGCGCGCAAGGCTCGAGAAGTTTTTCCATTAATGCAATTTCTGTGAAGCATTTTCTTCTCCCTTCAAAGTTTTAATTTCAAATGCCATGGAAGTTAATTCACATGACGCCATCTTGCGTCATTCACGAAACCTCCAATTGCTTCCCAGTATTAATTTCAAATACCATGCAATGTCATTCACACGCCGCCATCTTGGTTCGTTCATGAAACCTCCTATCCTTAAATGTTTTTGGTCGTAACCCTCACCTTCGCACTTTTAAGTTTCCAATAACTAAATTTTACTTCTAACAGGTCACCATACATCATGCATAGATATTGTCATTAATGAGGAGATTTTCCATTCAAATGCATTAAAGTAATGTTTGCGGGGGATTATATTTTCCCCTCCATTTCTTCATTTCAAACAGCATCTGGAGCCAACCAACCTTTTGATAAACTACTGGCAGCAGCTACACAACAGTTTTGTAGAGACATAGTGAACATCTTCCTCAAGAGCTTCCCATGCAGAAGAAGGAAAAAAGAATTGTAGGGGAGGCGGAGCAGCCCGAAATTTACCATCAAAACATGGATCTTGACGCTAATCTGGAAAGCATATTCTGCAACCCTGATCAGCCTGCACATGCAATTCAGCATTCCTGCTCAATGGACATGGTTGGTACCAACATTTTTAATGAATATGAATCCTTTTCATTCCAGAGCGTTGTTTTTGAAATCGAATCAAAAAAAATAATCATTGAAAAAAGAGATGTAAAAAATAAGAAAAGAAAACATCTTTCATAACTTGACCTTGCCAATATGCACGCATCCAAAATCTATGAACTTTATAGGGAAACCAAAGATACTCTTCATAATTCCGTTGGAGTCATCGAAGCCAAAAATGACAGACTAAATAATCGGATTAAGGAATTAGAGGAAGCTTTGTTTCCTATGCCATTGCTTGGCAATTCCTTGGAAATATCCATGTCTGCGACTACGTGCACCCCTGCAACAAATCTAAAAGGGTCCTCCACCTTCCTCGCATCCTGTAGACGATATGTCGAGAAAAATATCAACAAAAGAATAGAAATGATTTCCAAGGCCTGGGAAACATCACAACATATGGATTCCCTGGGGAGCAGGGCACATAACTTGCCCCTACTTCTGTAGATGGATTTAAAGAATGAAGAAACTTTCTATGTGCACTCGATCATCCCTTTCGCCTTTCATGTCAATAACATGCTAGAGACGAGAACAACACAACATGATCTCCCATCCAAAAAAAGGCTCACTCAATTAGAAGCATGTTGGAAACAGAAAGTGAAGAACCTGTACCTAATTGTGCAATCGTGTGAGCAAGCAATATCAAAGAAAGAAACATTATTCAAAAAGATCACCAAAATAGACTTAGTAGGAAAGACAAATGGCTTCCAGGACCCCATCTTAATCGTCAACTCACTGACATTAACCAAGCAAGATTTTGATCAACAAGTTGATAATTTGAAGGCTTTGTCTTTAGAAAATTTTTACAGAATTGTTGAATATTATTGTTGAAAATTTTGTCAATTGATCTAAGAGAATTAGAAAATGAAGTTTTCAACCTTCGAATCCACAATGACATCAACGTCGCCCCCTTGAGAATCTATATTGAAGAGAACTTGAAGTGGATCAACCGTGAAATCCAACAGGCAAATGCATAAATCCTCTGTGTATCAATCCAGTTATTGAAGCGGGTTTCCCACAAAAACCAGTAGGGAAAGGAATGATCAACCAAACAAAAAAATTTCTTATATGTACCATCCCTATAAAGGTATAGCGATAGTCATTTCTTTATCAATCCAGTTATTCCTTTTCTGAGTAGAAATCTATAGACAAAAACTGATCTTCGCATTTCTACTTTTCAGGTATTACATTCTAGCGTGTCCAACTTCTTTCCACACTCCTATTTCCTATACATATTTTTGTTATGGTCCGCGGGAGCCCCGTTCCCAGTATATATGACAAACACATTTACATTTCCAATGATATGTAACAAACTATTTTTTTTTCATATATTGCAAATAAAACTATTCTTTTGTCTCCTTATATATTTATGTCTTCCTAGATTTTTTATCTTCAGCTATGCTGAATGTGAAGTCATTCTGTTTATTTTATCTCTATTCTCTTTTTTTATTTTTCAAAATAAAGTATGACATAAATCACTCACTCAAATTCGACATATCATATTTCACACATATATATGTTTCTTTAAATTTCCAGGAATATGTAGCATGTTTCATTTTTTTCCAATTTCCAACCCCCTAGCTCAACAACCCGTGCTCCAAAAACTGCCTAAGTATGTAATCTAGGCTCCGTCACACTATATAGAAAGAGGGTTCTATACATTCTCTATAAAAGAAAATATTTCGTATGTATAAAAGTAAATATCTATTTTTTTAAATTATGTTTTTGCTATGTACAATTTATGTTCTCCAGAAACCTATAGTTTGATACATTCTAATTTCTTCTGTCCATGATCCCATGTTTTAAAGGAAACTAATTCGGGAATGCTATTTATTTGGTCCTCCTGTCCACCACCCTATGTAACAGACATTGGTACTATATTTTTTGTACATTTTCCCACCACCGTCTGTAAAACCTATGTAAAGAAAAGCAATTCCCGACTGTTAATTTTTTGGGACACGAGCCCCTTGAAATTCAAATAGTCTGCAGGTCCCATTATCAATTTGTACATCATGGAACTCTTGGTTCTATTTGAAGGTCATGGAACAAAAAAAACCCGCTTTTCAGGTCCCCAACCCGAGAACCCGCCATCCAAAAACTAGCTAAGTATGGAATGAGGGTTCTGTCTATGCTCTAATTCGGGAAGGCTAGTTTTCCTCCTGCTTTTATGTGTTCCTAGATTTTTCATTTTCAGAATGAACTATGACATAAATCACTTACTCAAATTTCAGATATCAGATTTCACTTATATATGTGTCTGTGTGTGTGTGTGTGTGTGTGTGTGTGTGTGTGTGTTTCTTTAAATTTTCAGCAATATGTAACACGTTTTATTATATTTTTATATAAATGTTGTAAAATTGTGTTCACTACTTTCTTTCTACTCAGAATTAAAGAGACTATCATTTCTTGCATCTTTGCAACATGTCCTGCACAATGTTTTTCACAAAGGCCCTTAAAATTAAAATAGTCCACAAGCTCGCTTCTCAATTTGTACACCGCCTATCTCTACCTGCTCTTTGTAAGACATGGAATGGGGCCTCTATTGTTGTCCTATAAAATCTCATCCCCATACTTTATGAAAGTACATATTTCATATCTATAAAAGTAAATCTCTGTTTTACAAAATTACATATTTGCTATGTACAGTTTATGGTCTGCAGGAACCTATAATTTCATGAATTTCAATTTCTTGTGTCGAGGAGCCCCTATTTTAAAGAAAACTAATTCGGGGATGCTATTTATTTCATTCTTCAGCCCACCGCCCTATGTAACAGACACTGGTACTATACTGTTTC
>ML821964.1:68162-116505 GCA_009831015.1 Picea engelmannii
CAACCTTATGAAGACGCAAGAATGAAATTTTACTTATGCATTATAAGCTTGTTACATAGAGTTGATTAGAATTAAATAATTATTAGTTCTTGATTAAATATTTAATGATCATTCTAGTTGTGTACTATTGTGAAAACAAAAATTAAAAAATCATAACCCTAGGTTATCTTAAATGTTCCTTTTATTTTTTGTAAGTGCTCACTACTTGTTACTATATGGTGAGGGGCGTTACACTACTTACTTGATTTTATACTAACATAGGAATAACTCAACAAGAATCTATGGAAATCAAAGGTATTGTGTTTTTTTACTCTTTATTAATTGGTCTTTGTTTGAAGAGACCAAATTTTGAGTCAAAATAAATCATAAGGAAAATATTTACTTATAGACCATGTCTAATAACTATCGTCCCATTATCCACCCAAAAATTTCTCCTCATAATGAAATAATACACAACGTCAATTTATTTTCCAATATATCCTTTCTGATAATACTATCAGAAAGCGTTCAATCGGAGTCTTTCCAATAAAAGTGACTCTAATGGAATACCAACCCCATTACACCTTAAAGTGATCGCCTTATGTATGTGTGTCAAACTATGAATGGTCTTAAGTAACTATTACGAGAAGCGGTAAATGGATGTATGGGAGTGGGTCCCTTAGTTAATAAACTTGGTCTTGTCAATGCACTTCAACCTCTCAGGGAGTAAACTTTTCCCCTTATAAGAATAATTTTTGAGGATGGAATATTCCCTTGATACCTCCTCATAAGAACAAGAAAAAAAAATAACACTTTCTCTCCAATGGTGATCCTTTTCGATAGCACCATCGGAAGGAATTTTGTCAGAGTCAAATTTTCGACATAAACCTCCTCTCCATTAAACGCCCTTTTCCGATAGCATGTCGATAAACTACGTAGTGAGGATAATATTGGAACGATTTATAATGTCTCCTTTCTAGAACACATCCCGATGCACAAAATGAATATACTTTTATACCTTCCCATCATAACGAGGAATAACCATGCACATTTTCCTCTCCGATGGTAACTCTTGCGCGAAGACTATTGGGGAGTTGTTCAGGACTGATATTTTGATCGTTACACATCTGATGCATGAACCTGAGGAAATATGTATGTCTGAAAACATTAATGATGATGATACCTTGCACTTGAAAATGAATTGTCCTTCATTTAACCTTAATTACAAAGGAATAGGGTAGTTTACATGTACATAAATCTTGTCAAACCTAAGTAACGCATTATGCGCCTTTCTAAACTTGTGAAAAAACTCTTCTCTGTGTACTATGAATGCATGTTAACTTCATATCTCAACCAAAACCTAGAACGACATGCATATGATTAGTTTAATTTAAATGTTTTGTAATATTTTATCTATTTGTCAAGTTTATGAGGTTTTCATTTATTGCATGATACAACAATAACACCATGTTGCGCCCACAAGCCAGAAAGGGGAAAAACCTTATAGCATATGTGTTTGGTCCTGTTGTGAATCGAAGTGACATTCTTGTTATAAACACCAATTGCCACAATGGGGTATCCCACTACACCCGATATGACAAAATCTACAAGATATTCAACACAGGATATTCCCACCTAAGGAAAAGAACCTGGAATTTTATCAAAATATTGAAAAACATTGCAATCACCTTCTAGATGCGCATCTTATGTTGTTTCCCTACAATGACGCAACAACATGGTGCCTCAAACATATCATCCAAGGTATATATACAATTGTGAGAAATTGAAATATCCATATAGAATCCCTAATACCGAAGGACATAAGCCTATGATTCGACCTCCCAAGGCCTGCAATCTCCCTGAATGAGACATTTTTTAGAAAATTTGGGAGAGACAACAAAGATTTTGAAGAGATAATGGAATATTCATGGTGATATGAGGAAGGAAAATTCAAGAAACAAGAAAGTTTAATCCTTGTCAAGGAATTCAAGAGGCCCTATAGAATTCTAAATTCTATGATATGTAGTATTTATGGAGAGGAGAAGAGCACCAATGTTCACATGGAATGGTTACCGATGTTTTACATTGTAGTGAATACAGAAAAAATATTCAATTGGGTGGACATACTAACCTTCAAAATTTTCTATAACATTAGGAACGCCCCAGGTATTAAAAAGAAATTTTCTACATGTTTTCATATCTCATTGATGTTGTATTCTTTGTTATTCAATTTCCAACCTTTGGATGGAGTTGGGAACAAAATCAACCATGTGTGCATGTATATTGTTCAAATCTATGGGAGTTAAATTATAAGAATTTTTTTTATGACATATGTGATTATTTCCTCTCTCCCTTACACACAATATTTTTTGGTTGTCTAACATATAGAATATTAAAGGAAGCCATGGACACCTTGAAAGATATTCCAAACTGGTATATGGTAAAATAATAGACATACATCAGAATTTATGGGAACTTTGAAGTGCCACATATGCTACCTATATATGTCCTTGATAGGATGTTGATTTGACAAATTGTCTACCAAACCATAGGAAATGACATAACCTATTTCGTTTCAGGTAGAAGTAAGAAACTATGGCCCATATTCCCTATCAACATAGGTAGGTACACATTATTGAATGGCCTGCATGCTAGGAAATAATTTGAATCCCTACTGGAGTAATTCTTGTGTACTAGAGAATGATGCAGGAGCATCTCAAGCGAGCCAGCACGGAAGCAAAAGACAGTTGGACAAGCACCAGCGCAAATTTTGAAATTACCTTGAAATTGATGCTCCATCTTAAATAAGATAATTAAGAAGGATCACCTTTATATAATGTAAACAGACCTTGAGATATTTTCTCTCGTCCTTAGTAGGTAGAAGGAATTTATAGTAGTTAATGTAAAGTAGATAGAATTCAATTCTAGATTAGACAGTTTTAAGAGCGCAAGAGGGAAATGGGATATAGACACCCTCCTTGTGTATTGTAACATAATTGGAGAGAGAGCATAGAAGAGAAGTAGAGAGTTGTGTAGCAGACTCCATGTACAGAGGTTCTGAATTAATATAAAGAAAGTTGTGATTCAAACTCATGGTGTTCATATATTCTCTGTGTATGCATCTGTGAATGTTATGCTCATGAATGTTTTAGTCTTTCTATCATGAAATTGCTTTTATGCTATGTATGAATGATTTCTTGTTGAATGTTTGAAATATGAGAGGAAAGGGTAATGGAATGAGTTTCAATTGTTTCTCTATCTGAGCAAGAGTTCCTACAAGGAGTTCAGTTGAAGTATGTGCAAGGAGTGCGTTGACAAAAGGTTTAGAGGTTAGTCTCTGTGAGCTCAGGAGAGAAAGCTTTTGTTCTCATTTCCATAGAAGTGCAGTCAGGCATAGGAGCCATGCAAGGAGTGCGCAAGCCAAGTGAAGTCTCAGGGTTGCAAACCTGAGAGGAAGAAGTTAGAGACTGTTACAGTAGGAGTGCACAGGGTCGAAGGGATTCAAGCACTTGAAAGTGCTTGAGAATCTGCCGCAAGGAGTGCGTACAGGGATTTTCTGAAAGATTCCGAGTCGTGGAAAGTTCAGAAGGTTCTGAAGCCTTCAAAGTCATTGACGGAAGGCAAAGAGACCAAGTCTTGAAAGTTTGAAAGAAGTCATAGTGATGAGGGGCCGCAGGAGGATGAGCTCTCAGAGGAAGAGACAAACGGTCTGAGTTCTCGGTGGAGAATCTGTGAAGTCCCGTGAGTCGTCAGATCTCACAGAGAAGCAAGGGAGTTACCACGAGTATTCCTAAGGGTTCTAAGCTCAGAGGGAATAGGACCATAGATCCAAGCCATAAGGGTTGTTGGATTTACACATGGATATTTGCATCAGGGTTTCGTGGGTGGAAGTCCCATAAACCTTGCAACGGGAGTCGCAAAATCACGAAACGTGAAGTCCTGAAAGCCAAAGGATTGTGTGGGCCACAGAGGAGTCAGCGAGTGGATAGGTGGCGCACTATTGACATGGAGTCAAACTTCATTTACCATTTCGGAGTTTCATGGAGTAAAGTTCTGAAACCTTTGCATTAGGATTCGCGATATTGCGAAGTCCGAAGTGTCGATGAAGTGAAGTGGCGTTGAAAGGTCAAATCTCGCGGGTGTATCGGAGTTTTGGCAAATCGGGATTCGTGAGTCGGGGAGACAAGTTGCTTGACATCGCGACCGCCGAAATCGCGATAAGGAAAATCCTGAAAAGGAAAGGTCAGCGTTGACTGTCCTCGGGTTTCGGGGATTTGGGAGACAAATGATTGACCATTGGAATTGCGAAGTTGCGAAGTCCAATATCCTAGGTGCAAAGAGGGGATCCCACGAGAGTTTGTTTTGGGTGCAAATTTTCTGATAGGGAAATAGAAGATCTGTTTAGAGTTCTTCGGGCCGTGGAAAAGGAGATATCATGTGTTGACATGGACCTTTCGACCTGCGGATTGTGGAGGGAGCGTGCGTCGACGTCAAGTTTGGTATCAGAGCCCAGAAAGGTTCTTTGCTTTTTATAGCAGAGAAGAAAGAGAATTCACCATGCCGCCAAGGAGAAGGGACAGGCAAACACCCAATCCACCAGAGGATAAGGAAATGCCGAGAAGAAGAGGTAGGCAGATGACAAATCCAGCCATGGAGAGAGAGATACGTGATCTGTGAGCCAGACTCGAAGACATGGAGACAACACAGAGGCGTACAGTCAGTGTTTTGGATCTAAGTGATTCTAAAAGTGAGATTGAGGCTGAACATGAAGAAGAAGTTGCAGCTGAAGATGCAGCAAACAAGCGTTTGATCAGAGCTATTGCAAGAATGGGTGCAAGAGCGAAGATGGACATTCTAGTTTATGAAGGAAATCTGGATGCAGAGGAGCTTCTAGACTGGATTAGAGATCTGGACACATACTTTGACTATGAATATGTCGAGGAAGACAAGAAAGTCAAGCATGCTGTCACTAGATTGAATGGACATGCAACATTGTGGTGGGATGAACTACAAGCTGACAGACACTGCAAGGGCAAGCAGAAGATCAAAAACTGGGACAGAATGATCATGAAGATGAAGGCGAAATTCATCCCTAGATACTACCAAATTACTCTGTTCAGGAGAATGCAAAACCTGAGACAGAAGCTGATGACAGTGAAAGAATACACTGAAGAATTCTATAAGCTAAACATCAGGGCAGGTCATTAGGAGAGCGATGATGAAAAGGTTGCCAGATATCTAAATGGCCTGAGATATGACATCTAGGATGAGATGAGCATGGTAACCATATGAAAGGTGGAAGATGCTTATCATATGGATCTGAAAGCGGAAGAGAAGATGAGCCGAAAGCAAGGTCAGAGAGGCCGAGGCAGAAGTCATCCCAGAGGAAAATCAGTTGCCCAGGATAAATATCAGAAGCCCAAGGAGGAATGGAAGAAACATCAGACTCGAACTGAGAGAGGTGGAACCTCACAGTGAGGGCAATATGCTGAACAAAGAGGGCAGCATATCGAGCAAAGAGGATATTATGATGATAACAATACTTTTCCTTGTACTAGAGGTAGAGGAAGAGGAAGAGGTGGAGTAATAACATGCTTCACATGTGGAAAGAATGGGCACAAGTCTTACGAGTGTCCAGACAAAAAGAAGGAGATTGGAGAAACTCACATCCCCGAGGCACAGAGGCGGGATGTTGAGGCAGAAGATGCTGAAGGCAGAAGATCGTTGATGATGCAAAAATCTCTTTTGACACCAGAGAAGGAGGTGGAGAGTTCAGTCCAAAGAACCAGACTTTTCCGGACTGCTTGCAAGACCAAGGATAGGGTATGCAAGGTCATTGTAGACAGTGGTAGCATAGATAATCTCATTTCTACAGAGATGGTAGAGAAGCTGGAGCTAGAGACGATTGATCATCCAAGCCCATACAGAATTTCATGGCTACAAAAAGGACATCAGGTAACTGTCACTAAACAGTTCTTAGTTGAATTTAAGATAGGAGGATATAATGATAAGATACTATGTGATGTTATTCCCATTGATGTTTGTCATCTATTGCTGGGTAGACCATGGAAATATGACAGGAATGTGATTCATGATGGGAGAATGAACACATACACCCTAGAGAAGAATGGGAGGACTCACATGTTGCTTCCAATTAAGGATAAGGAGGTGAAAATGGAAGTAAGAAACATTGTACTTCTCATGAGTGGGAAGGAACTTCTTACAGAGGTCAAGAAGAAGGAGGATCCACAATTCATTGTGGTCAGGAAACCGAATATTGTTTTGATCAGCACAAGAGTGGATGATTTACCAGAAGAGATTCAGGAACTGTTGGAAGAGTTCACCGATATAGTAGTGGACAAACTACCTTGTTCGTTGCCACCGATGAGAAGTGTGAGTCACCATAATGATCTCATACCAGGAGCTAGTTTACCAAATAAGGCCGCGTACAGATTGACGCTGCAAGAGAATGAAGAGGTCAAAAGACAGGTCCAGGAGTTGTTGGACAAAGGGTTGGTCAGAGAAAGCTTGAGTCCATGTGTTGTTCTAACAGTACTCAGTCCGAAGAAAGACGGAGGCTGGAGGATGTGTACTAAATAGAGGGAGATTAATAAGATAACTATCAGGTATAGATTTCCATTGCCAAGGATGGATGATCTGATGGATTTCTTGAGTGGAGCAAAATTCTTTTCAAAAATTGATTTGAAAAGCGGTTATCACCAAATCCGCATGAGAGAAGGTGATGAGTGGAAGACAACATTCAAAACAAACGAAGGGTTGTATGAATGGCTTGTTATGTCATTTGGCTTAACAAATGCACCAAGTACCTTCATGAGGTTGATGAACGAAGTCCTGAGGGAGTTCATCGGAAAATTTGCAATTGTGTATTTAGATGACATACTGGTTTTCAGTAAAACAGTGGCAGAGCATCTGAAGCATTTGGCTACAGTGATGCAAATATTATAGCAGGAGAAGTTGTTTATAAATATGAAGAAGTCCTCATTCATGAATACAGAGCTCATTTACTTGGGATTTTTTTATTTCAGCAAATGAGTTAAGGATGGATCCAGATAAGGTGGAGGTAATCAAGAATTGGCCATCATCGAAGAATATCTTTGAGGTGAGAAGTTTTCACGGATTGGCTAGTTTCTACCTAAAATTCATTAGGAATTTTAGTGGAATTAGTGCAGCGATGATGGACACCGTGAAGAAAAGACATAAGTCTTTTCACTGGAATGAAGAGGCTGAAAGGAGTTTTAATCTGTCGAAGAGGAAGATTACGGAACAACCAGTTTTGGTGTTACCAGATTTCCAAAAGACATTTCAAGTGAAATGCGATGCAAGTGGATTTGTAATCGGGGCAGTCTTGAGTCAAGATGACTGGCCAATAGCATACTTCAGCGCGAAGCTGAATGAAGCGAAAGTGAAGTACTCCACTGATGATAAGGATTTCTATGCTATTATACAGGCATTGAAGAAATGGAGGCATTACTTGATCCCGAAAGAATTTGTCTTATACAGTGACAATCATGCACTGCAGTTTGTGACTCAACAGGAAAAGTTGAATCAAAGACATGTTAAATGGGCTGAGTATATGCGGAATTTCACTTTTGTGATTAAACATATTTCTGGTACTGCTAACAAAGTTGTTGATGCTTTGAGCAAGAAGTGTTTGCTATTGCAGTAGTTCAAAGTCAAAACGTTGGGTTTTGATGATCTCGGGGACATGTACGCAGATGATCAGGATTTTAAAGAGGCGTACGAAGAAGCTGAGAATCCAATTCTCAAGGATAGAATCCAATGGGCAACACACATGATCCAGGAAGGATTACTGTTTAGGGGTAATCAACTGTGTATTCTGAAATTCTCCATGAGGGAGAATTTGCTAAAGGAGAAACACAGTGGAGGATTAGCAGAGCACTTTGGTCACGACAAGACATTCGCAAAGTTGAATGAGTCATATTTTTGGCCGAGAATGGGAGCAGATGTCAAGATATTCATAGACAAATGCATAATTTGCTAGCATTCAAAGGGAAAGAAACAGAATGCGGTGTTTTATCAACCATTCCCCATACCTGAGAGGTTGTGGGATGCAATTAGCATGGATTTTGTATTGGGATTGCCAAGAACACAAAGAAGTTTTGATTCAATCTTTGTGGTGGTGGATAGATTTTCCAAGATGGCACACTTCATTCCATGTCAGAAGACCAGTGACGCAACTCACATTGTGAACCTGTTTTTCAAAGAAATCGTTCGACTTCATGGCTTACCAAGAAGCATAGTTTCGGATCGAAACACTAAGTTCATAGGACAGTTTTGGAGGACCTTATGGAAGAAACTGGGAACTAACTTGTCTTTTAGTTCGTCTTATCATCCTCATTCGAATGGACAGACCGAAGTGGTAAACAGAAGTCTGGGAGACTTGATGAGGAGCCTGGTGATAGAACACCATAGTCGGTGGGACCACATATTACCACAGGCAGAGTTTGCTTATAACGACTCAGTTAACAGGAGCACAGGGCAGAGTCCATTTTAGGTTGTCTATGGCATGCAGCCGAGAGGAATTTCTGAGTTGAGAGATTCAGAATAGACTGCGACTAGGAGCGCTAGTGCAGAAGAATTCGCAGAGGCGATGAAAGAAATTCACAGTCAGGTGAAGGAGCGGTTACAGAATTCAAGAGAGAAATACAAGCGTAGAGAAGATCAGCACAGAAGACAACTTCAGTTTGAGGTTGGTGACTTGGTTCTAGCACATTTGAGGAAGGAAAGGTTCCTGAGAGGGACATATAATAAATTGAAGATGAAGAAAATCGGACCATGTAGGGTCTTGAAGAAATTTGGGGCGAATGCTTACGAGATTGAATTACCCGATGGGATCGGAATTTCTCTGATATTCAATATCTCATATTTGTACCCATATAAAGCTGGGGAAACAGGAACAAAAAATGAGCAACCAGTGATTCAGTGGAAAAATAAGATTCCATTTGTAGATAAGCCGTAGATGGAGCGCATACTGGACAAGAGAGTGAGCAAGAAGACCAAGCGGAAAAAATACTTTGAATATTTGGTCAAATGGAAGGACCATCTAGTTGAAGATGCCAGCTGGGAGACCGAAGCAGAGATCCAGAAGCATGGACAGACCATGCATGAGCTCATGGACAGGATCCCATGAAAATTTTCAAGCTAGGGAGTATGATGCAGGAGCATCTCAAGCGAGCCAGCACGAAAGCAAAAGACAGTTGGACAAGCGCCAGCGCAAATTTTGAAATTACCTTGAAATTGATGCGCCATCTTAAATAAGATAATTAGGAAGGAGCGCCTTTATATAATGTAAACGAAACTTGAGTGATTTTCTATCGTCCTTAGTAGGTAGAAGGAATTTATAGTAGCTAATGTAAAGTAGATAGAATTCAATTCTAGATTAGACAGTTTTTAGAGCACAAGAGGGAAACGGGATATAGACACCCTCCTTGTGTATTGTAACATAATTGGAGAGAGAGCATAGAAGAGAAGTAGAGAGTTGTGTAGCAGACTCCATGTATAGAGGTTCTGAATTAATATAAAGAAAGTTATGATTCAGACTCATGGTGTTCATATCTTCTCTGTGTATGCATCTGTGAATGTTATGCTCATGAATGTTTTACTCTTTCTGTCATGAAATTGATTTTATGCTTTGTATGAATGATTTCTTGTTGAATGTTTGAAATCTGAGAGGAAAGGGTAATGGAATGAGTTAGAATTGTTTCTCTATTTTAGCAAGAGTTCCTGCAATGAGTGCAGTTGAAGTGTCCGCAAGGAGTGTGTTGACAAAAGGTTCAGAGGTTAGTCTCTGTGAGCTCAGGAGAGAAAGATTTTATTCTCATTTCCACGGAAGTGTAGTCAGGCACAGGAGCCATGCAAGGAGTGCGCAGGCCAAGTGAATTCTCAGGGTTGCGGACCTGAGAGGAAGAAGTTAGAGACTGCTGCTGCAGGAGTGCGCAGGGTCGAAGGGATTCAAGCACTTGAAAGTGTTTCAGAATCTTCTGTAAGGAGTGCGTACAGGGATTTTCTGAAAGGTTCTGAGTCGTGGAAAGTTCATAAGGTTCTGAAGCCTTCAAATTCATTGAAGGAAGGCAAAGAGACCAAGTCTTGAAAGTTTGAAAGAAGGCATAGTGACGAGGGGCCGCAGGAGGACGAGCTCTCAGAGGAAGAGACAGACGGTCGGAGTTCTCGGTGGAGAATTCGCGAAGTCTCGTGAGTCGTCAGATCTCACAGAGAAGCAAGGGAGTTACCGCAATTATTCCTAAGGGTTCTAATCTCAGGGGGAATAGGACTGTAGATCCAAGCCATAAGGGTCGTTGGATTTACACATGGATATTTGTATCAGGGTTTTGTGGGTGGAAGTCCCATAAACCTTGCAATGGGAGTCGCGAAATCATGAAACGTAAAGTCCCGAAATCCAAAGGATTGTATGGGCCACGGAGGAGTTGGCGAGTGGACAGGTGGCGCACTATTGACACGGAGTCAAACTCCATTTACCGTTTCATAGTTTCGTGGAGTAAAGTTCTGAAACCTTTGCATTAGGATTCGCGATATTGCGAAGTCCGAAGTGCCGATGAAGTGAAGTGGTGTTGAAAGGTCAAAGCTCGCGAGTGTATCGAAGTTTCGGCAAATCCGGATTCGGGAGTCAGGGAGAAAAGTTGCTCAACATCGCGACCGCCAAAATCGTGATAAGGAAAATCCCGAAAAGGAAAGGTCAGCGTTGACTATCCTCGGGTTTCGGGGATTTGGGAGACAAACGCTTGACCGTTGGAATCGGGAAGTTGCGAAGTCAAATATCCTAGTTGAAAAGAGGGGATCCCACGAGAGTTTGTTGTGGGTACATATTTCCCGATAGGGAAATAGAAGAGCCATTTAGAGTTCTTCGGGTCATGGAAAAGGAAAGATCCTGTGCTGACGTGGACCTTTCGACCTGCGGGTTGGGGAGGGAGCGTGCGTCAATGTCAGAGAACCTACAGGACATGACCCTAAATACATGACACTTAATCATGTAAAATCGGTTGGCCTCACTCACCCTGAAATCCATGTAGTGAACCATGAGGAGGAGAGATTCAAGGGGATCTTATTCTTTTAATACATAGGGTGAAATATTATGTGTCCAAACAGAAGATATTAATGGAGGAAGAAGAAAAGAGAAAAATAACTTAGGAACAATTCCAATTTATTCTATAGAAGGACCAATAAAAGATAGAGGCAGAGGAACAGGAGAAAAAAATAAAAGTAGAGGAGAGACACTAGCAGGAAATGATAGCAGAACTATCAAAGAAAACAAGAAGAGAAAAAAAATGAGAAGAAAAAGAACCAGGATGACATAAAAGGAAAGATGAAATATGAAACCAAGAAGAGTTCTAAGGTGGATGAGAAGAAAAAAATAAGATGCATTAAAGAAGCTTGCTTATGAGAAGAAGAAAAATAAAGAAAAGAAATAAAATATCAGTAAGAGCACTACAAAAGAAAAAGTATTAAGAGGAGAGACATAGGCTAGAAAAGGCAGAGGCAAAGAAAAAGAAATAAGATGAAGAACCAAAAAAGGTTGTTGAATCTGAAACCAAAAGGAAAGCAAATGAAGAAGAAAAGAGAGAAAGAAAGAAGAAATTGGGTGAGGCCTAGAACAATCCAACCACTCCTAGTGTTGCATAATTTGCATTACCCCCTAAGAACATACTCCCCTAATAGCCATACNATTACTGAGGGGGGGGGGGGTGAATCCGTAATAGAGAAATTCAATCCTTTTTAACCACAAAATTCAAGTGTTATATCAATGTAGCATTATCATCCAATAGTTGCAGAGTAAATAAACAATGAACAAATGAACAATCATACACATACACAGTATACCATTGGTTTTGCGTGAAAACCCAAAGTGGGAGAAAACTACAGAATGCATTTTCTTATATGTATTTAAGAATTAAATTCATTGGAAGCACCAAATTCCTTTGTTTTCTAGCTACAACTGGAAGGTGGCTCCAACCCCCTAGTTTCTCAGGCTACAACCTGAGGGAAGCTCCAACTCCCCAATTCCCTAGCTACAACCAGAATGAGACTACAACTCCCTATGTTCTTTGGCTACAACTGGAAGGTTGCTATAACCACTTGTCCTTGCCTCATCCAACCGCCTTGAAATAAAAGTAGAATGATGGAACCATTGTCACACTATCACTATGAGATATGCTACTATAAACATGTACCAATCAACCTGTAATCAACCTATACCATAAACAAGTGCATCAACCATGCACCAACATGTACCAAACAACCTGTAATCAACATGTACCATAAACAAGTGCATCAACCATGCACCAACTTGTACCTCAAACTATAACATCAACAACTGCATCAACCATGCACCAAATATGTACCAATCATGCATAAAATACACATAAAATATGACTCATCAATATGTACCAACATCATCAACTATACACCTCATGTATGTGCCAAATCATCAACTACTTGTCTCAACCATGTACCCAACATATACCTCAACCAAAAACCCTCATCAATTTCATCCTCCAAATCTGATTTGTAACTCTGTAATAGACCTGGTGTATATGATCACATACGTGTAAATATTCCTTAACTTTAACAATAAGAGACTACTATTTTCATGAAACTTTACTTTAGTCTCACATGACTAATTTTGGATTAGTCAATAACCCTAACTTGCAATAATCATAACTATGTACCTGTAATGAATAAAGACCTGAAAATGGTACAAACTTTTCTTCAATGTCTTTTATACAATTCCTCCAGATTTCACTACTTAGAACCTCTAAAAAAAGGAGTTATAGCAAAAATGGCATACCTGGTTGAATTTTCGCTTATTCTAGAGAGAAAACTTGTAGAGTGTGCCCCGCATGAAATGTTTTTTTTATGGATATGAAAATAGTACACAGAATAATACAGATTGTACTATAACCAATACATTTGGTCTTACTGAATTTGGATCTGTTATGAATAAGTTATGATGTTTTTACTTGAAACACCTGTTTTAGACTAGTTTTGGGACTAGCCACAAACCCTTTTATTCCATGGAGTGTAACTCCAAAAATACAAAGACCCAAAAGATGAAATGTTTATCACCACTAATTGGATATGTTTCCTCAACCTCCTAAAACTTTCGAGGCCTAAATCATTCTAGAAAATAATTTATTACGAAAATTGTGAGATGACCTGTAAATAACATACCTTAGAAAGCATCATCAAAAGAATTTATCCTCCCTTGAATTTATACCTTCTTTACTTCACCTTCCCTCTTAAATTTGTCTTAGATATTCTTTGGTTACATCGGTCACTTGTATATATTCAATATGCTCAAGTGTGATTTAAAATGAGAGACCCTTGCCTCTTATTTATACTTTCATGTAGCTTCCTCAAGGGGTTACCTTTTAACCATCTTAAACCACTTTCCTTATTTTAGGGCTAACCCACTTCTAACCACTTATCCACTTAGTAATTTTTCCATTAACTTTATTATTTAAATAATTTATTTTTTATCCACTTTTACTTATAGGACACTTATCACTTTAGTTTATTATTTACCTTCTAAAATCTCTTAAAGCACTTTCATTATTTTAGGGCTAACCCACTTCTAACCACTTGTCCACTTACTAATTTCTCCATTAAATTTATTATTTAAATAATTTGTTTCGTATCCACTTTGACTTATAGTACACTCATCACTTCACTTTATTATTTAAATAATTTCTTCTTTGCAACCACTTTGACTAATTTGACTAGATGACTCATGAGGGTTCTCCAACTTCACATGGCCATAACTCTCTAATCGTGAGGAGTTATGTGACATTACACATACCACAGGAAATGGCATGACATGTACTAGTCATATAGAATAGTATTACCTGCAAATATATAAAAACTCATACCATTATACATCAAACAAACTTGGTTCCATTACCCAAACCTTGTGCTACCAGAATTCGTTACCAGACTTTCTTCAAGGGTGGACATCAATGACAACCAACTCAATTAATAAACAATCTCCACCTTTGGCATTGATGGAAACACTTTGACGCAATATTGAAGTCATGTCATGCAATATTGAAGTCATATCACTCATGTTGCCCATGGAACCATCCCTCTGTGCTTTGCATCTTATAAATCTCTCCCCCTTTGTCATCAATGCAAAATGTATCTTTCCATCTGGAGATGCTCCCCCTAATTGAACTTTCCTTGGGGATGCTCCCCCTAACTAAACTCTTCTTGAAATTGATCTCCCAACCTGAACTATCCTCTTTATGGTGCTTCCTCGTGTAAATATAAGAAATATAAGATAATCATTCAAAATCATTCATTTTGGAGTACAAATTACTCTGAATCTTTGGCGAAGATACTCAAAGGCTTCTCTTGGAAGCGGTTTTGTAAATATGTCTGCCACTTGTTCTTTTGTTCCCACATATTCAACTGTGATGTTCTTCTCTGCAACCTGTTCCTGTAGAAAGTGGCACTTGATTGGAATGTTCTTCGTCTTAGAGTTCATCACTGGGTTCTTTGAGATACTAATGACACTTGTATTATCACAATAGATTAGAATGGGATAATCATACTCAACCTGTATATCTGTCAGAGTTTGTTTCATCCATAGAACCTGTGTACAACATGTTGTTGTTGCAATATAACTTTCCTCGACTGTAGATAAGGATATTGGTGATTCTTTATTTCTTAGCCATTATACTAAACACTCACTAAAGTAGAACGTTGCTCCAATGGTGCTTCATAAGTCATCAATGAAACCTTCCCAATCTTCATCTATGTAGGTAGTAAGTGGTATATCCTTTCCTTTTGGATACCATAATCCAAACTCTTATGTTCCTTTGAGATATCTAGAAATCCTCTTCACTACTAATACATGTGATTCCTTTGGTGCTGCTTGAAATCGTGCCACATGTCCAACTGCATGCATTACATCTGGTCTGCTTGTTGTCACATATATTAAGCTACCAATCATTGACATGTATTTCCTCTGGTCTACAGACTTTGAATCATCATATTTGCTCAACTTGCAACCAGTTTGCATAGGAGTGGTAACTGGTTTGCAATATTCCATCCCGAACCTCTTTAGCATTTCTCTGATATACTTAGTTTGAGAAATAAAAACTTCTTGGTTGTTTTGACATATCTATAGACCCAAAAAGAAGGATAGTTCTCCAATTAATGACATTTCAAATTGATTATGCATATCCTTTGCAAATTTCTGGCTTAACCTGTCATCATTGCTTCCAAAAGTAATATCATCAACATAAACTTCAATTAATAAAATACTGTATTGAGTTACCTTGATGTAGAGGTTTTTGTCTCCACTTCCATTTCTGAACCCTCTATGTTGTAGATATATCTAGTCTAGAGTATCATGCTCTAGGAGACTACTTTAGACCATACAAGGCCTTCTTTAATTTACACACATAATCTGCGTTCTCTGACAACTAAAATACTTTGGGTTGTTCAATGTAGACTTCTTCTTCAAGTTCTCCATTCAGAAAAGTTGATTTCACATCGATCTGATACACATTTATATTCTTGGAGCATGCATAAGTTAAAAGCAATCAGATTGCTTCCATTTTGGCAACTGGGAAAAATTTCTCTTCAAATTCGATCCCTTCAACCTATGCATATCCTTTACATACCAATCTAGTTTTGTTCCTTGTAAGTTGTCCATATTCATTCAATTTATTTCTGAATACCCACTTTGTGTCAATCACATTCTTATTTATTGGCCTTGGAACCAATTCCCAAGTGTCATTCTTCTTTATTTGATCCAATTCTTTATCCATGGCCTTATTCCAAAATTCATCCTTGATGGCCTCTTCCAAACTGTTTGGTTCAATCATAGATGAGAGTGCTAGGTGCATTTGTTCTAGCGAACGGATTCTTCTTCTAGTCTCGACTCATGCATCCTTGTTTTCGATAGTATGATCTGAAGGATGATTCTTTTGTACTCTTTTTATAGGAGTCTTTGGAGGCACTTAATGAACTTTCTCTTCTAAATGATATTCTTCATCTTCCCCTTTTACTTCTTCTTCATCCTTTGCTTCCTCTTCGTAAATTTGTTCCATTGATTCATTTTATTCTTCCTTTAATTCTTGTCCATCTGTTTCATCAATGGTTACATTGATGCTTTCCACAACTTTGTTCAACCTCCAATTGTAACACTTGTAGTATTTCCTTGTACTTGAGTAACCAAAAAGTACTCCTTTGTCCACACGAGAGTCAAAATTTCCCATTCTACCATCTTCTATTTTGATGTAGCATTTTCTTCGAAATACTCTAAAGTTATTCACATTTGCTAGTCTTCCTTTCCATAGCTCGTAGGGATTTTTTTCAGTGTTGTTTCTTAACATTTTTTTTTTTTGAATGTGAAATTTTGTATGCATTGCACGTGTCCAAAAGATATCTATCAATTTGGAATCCATTATCATTGTTCGAGCCATGTTTTGTACTGTCATGTTCTTTCTTTCAACAACTCCATTCTGTTGAGGTGTCCTAACAACGGAGGATTGCCATTTTATTCCATGCCTACCGCAATAGTCCATAAATTCCTTTGAAGTGAACTCTCATCCATTATCATATCTTAAACATTTGATTTTTGAATCCATTTCCTTGTAGACATTGAAGTTTTCAAAATCTTCTAACTTATTTCTGAGAAAGAAAACTGCAATCATTCTTTTATAATCATGAACTAATAACATAAAGTATTTCTCACATTTTAAACCCTTTGTTGTAGTTGTTCCAACTATATCAGTATGCACAATTTTTAGTGGTCTTGTCGTTGAATAATCATTTGATTTGATCTTGGTCTTTGTTTTCTTTCCTTGTTGACAATGTTTGCATAAAGTGTTGGTTGGTTTCTTGATCTGGGGAATTTCTCTAAGTGCTTCCTTTTTGTTAACTTTGACAAGGTTATCAAGGTGTATGTGACCCATTCTTCTATGTTATATCCAACCTTCATCTTCCTTTCCTAGACAACAATTTTCATTTCCAATTTCACTTAATACATATATGTTGCTTGAAGTTCTTGCAGCTGTTGCAATCAATTTTCCTAAACCTTCTTTTCTTATCTCTCACTTTTGTTAATCAAAAGTAACTCTATGACCTTGGTCACACATTTGACTCACACTTATAATATTATGTTTCATATCTTCTACTAGTAGAACATTTTATGCCTTGGTATTCTTGTTTCCAACTCTTATTGTGCCTTTTCCAAAGATTTTATCTAAATCATCATTTCCGAAGGATATTGATCTATATCTTTCATTTCTTAATGTAAGAAACTTTTCTTTATCACCTGTCATGTGTTTTGAACAACCACTTTCAACATACCAACCACATTTTTTCTGCTTAGCTTGTAGAGAGAGTGTGCATTCTTCATTGCTATATTGATTCTTCTTTCTTATCCATGTTGTGTTTTGAGGTTCTTATTTGTGACTGTTGTTGTTCTCTTGCGTTTCTCTAGGAGGGACTGTCATTTTTCAATATTTAGCCATGTGTCCAAAGTTGTTACACTTGTAGCATTCCACTTGAGTGCTCAATGATTCAAACCTGTTGTAACTTCTTCTCTGTGTTTCACTAGGCCTTCTTGAATAATCCTTTTGTGCATGACTTTCAAAGTTGTTTATGTTCCTAATATTAGCTCTATAATTCATAGCTTTATGTCCAAAATTATTGCATGCATAACATAAACCAAAAAATATATTTTGATACCTGGGAGTTGAAGATCTTCTAAAAGGAGTTACTCTTATCAATCCTTCTTTTTCCTGAGGCCTATCTGCTTTTGTTGGTCATTGATTATGAAATCAGAATCTTCTTGGTGGAGGAGTGTCCCTGTAATATTATTTGTAGGTCTTCCTTTCCCATTTGATTGTTTCTCAATATATTTTTGGATATGCTTCTTGTTCTGTTGTTTTGGAGCTTGATCCATTTTCTGTCTGATTGTATCCAAGTCTGGACTTGTCATGATGAGGCTTTTGACTGCTAATAATGTCATCCAAAACTTTTGAGTTGTTCTACATATTTTTATTTTGAATATCCTTTCTTAATGTGACAATCTATGCTTCCAAATTTCCAATGATCCTCTCTCCTTATTCTAGTTTTTCATTGAGTTCTTCTTCAATTATTTTATCTTCTTCTATTTGAACCTTCAAATTTGTGATCATTGTTTCTAGTTCCTGAGTGTCTTCTTTCTTGTCTAGTTCAGCCTGTAGCTTCTTGTTTTTCTTCTTTTATTTTCTTATAACTTCTATGGAAGTCAACAATTATTCTTAGTAGTCAGCTTATGCCTCTTCATATTCTTATTTAGCTTCTTCTTTATCAGAGTCTTTTACTGCCATGAATATAACTCTTTATGTATCACTCTCACTATCTTCATCTTCATCTGATGAGGAGATGTCTTCTTTGGTGAAGAAACGTTCCTTGAAATCTTTCTTTATGGCTCTTTTGTCTTTATATGTTTGTTTCCTATTTGAGTAATATTCGTCATTCCTTTTATTTTTATTATGAGAACATTTGTTAGCAAAATGACCAATACCATCACAATTAAAGCTAATCAATGTAATCTTACCTTTATATTTGTCGTTGGTTCCCTTGTTCAATCTTTTGACAAAGTTGGTCACTTCTTCATCATCTTCCGAGATGTCACTATTGTTTCTATGTTCTTTTTCCTTTTTCTTTCCCTTTTTCTATGACCTTTTGAATTCTTTGAAATATACTTCTTTTGTATCTAGATTTTCATGTTCAAATCTCATTTCATATGCTATGAAGATTTTGTTATCTCTCAAAATGAATCAGTCAATTTATTCCTTTTTGTAGGTGATAGCATGGTCATAAATTAGGGTCCTATATAATTTTTTAAAATTTTAGAAGTGTCAAAATACAGGATCTAAGATGTTATCCTAGAAATAAATCGATCATCAAAAGGTCTTTTCAAAAAATCGAGAAAAAATCTTTTCACCAACTAACATTTGTTTTGAAGTTGAAGTTAGCTGGTGAAAGCCTCAGGTTTCAACGACTAAAGTGTACTCTCAGCATCAAGTGAGCCGGTGAAAGAGTTAACACGAGTTTTCCTCCAATGATTCCAGAAACCCAAAAAGGATACGTTGGACACACGTCATACAATCATCATGGATATTTAATGGACACAAATGTGTGATGACACCTTTTCATCACATTTTAAGCAGGACATCATGATAGATTGCACTCACGAATTTCATGGGGTAGATAGAGAAGGGTTTGAAGACGTGACACACTCTTAATCATCATTGCAACTAGAGGACAAAGTACTAGTTAGCTGATGACATCAAATCAAATCACCATTTCCTATTTCAAACTCACGGTGTTCAAAAATTTCTATTATGGGGTTTCATATTTAATTGATAACACAGAGTTGTTTTCACCAGCGCCAACCATTTCCTTATTAAGAAGTTTGTTGTTTCAACCATGTACAAATTAGTTGGTGATTAAGTTGCAGATGGCAGGGAAGCAAGGAGGACAACTTATGAGGAAAGAATTAGACAATTTATCCTTATTGTAGTCTTATCCAGAGGTGCAGAAGCATTTCTCAGACACGGGTTGTATGAAATATGTGGAAAGGTTACAGGAAGGATATCACCAGGAAATTGTAGAGGTTTTTTCAAAGTCTTACGATGGAAATAAAGCTACAGTGGGCTCGCTGGAACTAATAGTTGATGAAGTTGCCATCGCTTTAGCCACTGGTTTACCCAGAATAGGCCAAAATTGGTTTAAAACAACAGTGACCAAGGATTTGGATTTTAGATCATACCTCAAGACAAAATTCTGAAGTATAACCTAGAAGAAAAGTATCCATGTTTCTTACCTTGAAGATGAATGGCATGATATGTTCAAAGGCATTTAGTTATACTTAACCTCAGAGGGTAGGTATGACAAGTTAATGTTATATCCTTTTAGACTCTTAGATCACTTCACAGGGAAGGTCCTTCTAAATTTGCCTTTCTTTCTTCATAGAAGCTTAACCAAGGTATGTAATAAGATCAAAGCCGAACCATTCAGTATCAAAAATTCCCTTTTCCATTATGGTTGCCTAATTAAAATGATCATCTTGGAAGAACTGAGACAGAGAGAAAGGACTTGGCAGCACTTTATCTTCTGGGAAGGTTTTGAGACCCAAACTCAACCTATAAATGAACAGAAGAAAGCATGCAAGAAACAGTCAACCCCTCAGAGTAGCTCAAGGAGAAGGAGAGCTCTCCCAAAGCCACCAGAAGACAATAATTCAAGCATAAATCCCAAGAAAGCTAAAAAGAAACTAGATTTTGAAACAAACTTAGAGCAATACACAGTAAAAAAGACAAATGCTCTAAATATGCCATACACAGATTCAGACACAGAACCAGAAAAGGAAGATGAAAGTCCAACGAACCAAAGTCCAAAGTAATCCATGGAACCTGCACAGGATTTTGAATTTATACTTCCAAAGATGAAGGTGAAACCTCAAGAGATAAGAAATCAAAGAAAACACAGAAGATTAAGGAGTTGAAAGAGGTAATAGCACATCAAGAGGTTTTAGAAAGGGTGATAAAGGAAAGATATAAAGCCTTATCAGAAAATTTTGTGAAGACCAATGCAACATTTGAGAAGTTGGCACGTGAAAGTATAAAGGAGAAGAAGAAGAATAAAAAGATCACAAAGGATTATAACATCTTATGGTGTTTAGCTAAGCGCCTAAAGAGGAATATCAAAAAATTGAAGGCAAAAATTACCACACATCTAGATTTACAGGTGTTGGCATAGGTTGCTGTAAATTTGTAGGGAGATCAATCAAATAAATAATGATTTGTGATGGACCAACAATTTTGGATATGAAAGTTTTCCTTTTTGAAAAACATAGCTTTCATCAACTAATTAGCAAATCCTAAGGCGAAATAGTTGGTGAAACCGCAGAGTAATAATTTTGAAGATTTGAGATCGAACAGAGAGGTTTTTGGGTGATTTAAAGGATAAGAGGACATCTAAAAGATGAATCATCAAATCATAAAATATTCAGTTTCAAAGATTCATGGAGATTTTGGAGGAGAATGCTAAATTGGTCAACTAAAGATTTATTCAGAGCTATTGAAATTTTTCCAACTACTGAAGACATGTGTCCTTTCCTCCATGACACATCAGAAACATAGCAATGATGAAGACCAGATGTCGAAGACAAGCTTTGAAGATAGTTTGATTCATAGGAACTAGTTCTTAGTTATCCTATTGTATTTAGTTTTGTCTTCTGTTTTCTAATTTTAGAAATCTAGATCCATTTTTCAGGGATCTGAGATCTATTGTAAAGGTTATAAATACTTATCATTTTGATAAAGAAAAGGTTCGATTTTGGATAGCAAAAATACTATATTGTAAACAGACTTTTCATATGATAATACAAATCACAGTTTGCTCTCTCTATTGATGTCAGATTCTCATATTTCCTTCTGTACTTTTATTCAAGTTGTTTCAGCTGCAGAATGACGGTCATCTCATTGGTTAGCTCATAACTTGATTAATAGTTTCTTATCATTATTTATTAAACCCTACATTTGTATTTGGTTTATAGGCATTGTTTTCTCACCCACTTTAAAAGATATCATCTGATTATTGATCCTTGAGAGCACTGGTTCATTTGTTTCTCATTTTGACTATCTGAATACCATACTGTAATTGAGTCATCCCATTGATGCACACATACAAAATACAAAAACGAGTTTACTTTAAGTTACCGAGCATCTTTTACCCACAACCTCAAAGAATTTATTGGAGTGATAACAAATTGGCGTTGTTTCCAGGGAGAGGAGACTAAAGCTCAGCTTTCCTAGGAGATGAAACAGAGCCAATATTTGATGATAGACAAAGATTAGACATTACATTGGTTTTAATCATCTATTTGGAGACTCCACAAGTTCATCGTGGCTCCAAAGAAGATTAGTACCAGGGTGAATCCACAAGAATCACCTGTCACACTAGTGCCCAACCCTGAACTAATTCTCAGAAGAGGAAGATCATTTCAAGGTCAGACTTCAAAATCAGGTACCCAAAGTAATCCTCTTTCTCATTCTAAAAAGTTCATAACAGAAAACACTGGATCTTCTTCCTCTAAGATTGTCAGTGAAAAAAAATCTATAACAACTGCAGAAAAATCAATTATTTCTTATCAAGAGGAAAATGTCATTACAGAAGAAGTGATAGGATCAAATTTGGTTGAAGAATCATCTAAAAATTTAGAAATAAATCACATCTCTTCATCCCTTGAGTCTTTTCACTCATAGAAGGAAGAAGACCATATGCACATTCACCCTAGCCTCTTTTCTATAGAACATATTCTTCAAGAACTGTCTACTAAAGGTGAGGAAAACTTGGTTGAACAACTTACAAAATTCTATATAGCCTCATACCAAAATTATTTCCCATTAGATAATTCTCCCCCTTTTAAATTAAATCCCCCTAGTGCTGAGGAATCGAAGAAAAGTCTATCACCTCTTTCACCAATAATCATCATGGTTGCACCTCCTCCTTTGACCAAGATGCAACAAATCCTTACTGCTAGGTATGCACCATTGATATTGCCAAATCCAGTATCAGCCATGCCTAGAGGAGACTATCAGATGTATATGCCCAAATTCACAGGTGAAGGTGATGTGACTGCTAAAGAACATATAGAGGCCTTTTATAGTTATGAAAAAAACCTTAACATTGAGGAAGAAGATGTTTGAACTTGATTTTTTTTCCAAATCTTAGATGGCCATGCCAGGAAGTGGTTCAAAGAACTTCCTACTGGTTCAATAGTTGACATAGAGAAATTGGATGGTATCTTTTTGAAGCATTGGAGTGATAGAAGAGATTTCTTGTACTATATTACTGAATTTGGAAATCTCAGGAAAGAAAATGGTGAATCAGTCTCTGATTTTACTAAAAGGTTCAATAGGATGTATAGTAAAATTCCAGCTGAGATAAAACCCTCAGATACCTATGCCAAAATCACATATGCAAATTCTTTTGATTCAGAATTATGTTTGTTGTTGAGAGAAATAAGGTCACCTACACTATCTCTGATGCAATATTCTACCCTTGAAGTGGAATCGAATATATTGGTTGCTCATAAGTTGAAGGGAAACATTGATAGAAGAAAACCTAGAGATGAAGCTTCTTCTTCATCCCATACTAATCCAAAACTAGACAAGATGGCTAAAATGTTAGAGTCTTTAACTTCTGAGATATCTAAACTTAAAATTGAAAACAAGCAGCATGTCAAGGGAAGGGGTACTTATGATTATACAAACATAAATTCAAATCAGAATCCAAACAACTTTAGGAGAAATAATCAGCAAGTGCGGATTTTGCAGAGAGAGAGAAATCCTACTGAGGATCAGAAGATAAAGGATCCTCTTCAAAATGATGTGATGGAAGAATATGATAAAGATGAATGTCCAGAAAATCAAGAAGATCATATTCATTGTTTCAAAGCAGAGCTGGAAAATTCATTTTTGACTCAAAATGATTATGAGGAGGCCCTTACAAATGAACAAATTAACGAACTTTCTAATGAAAATGGTGTATTTCAGGAAGATGAGAAAAATATATACAATATCAAATCTAAGGCAACTTCTGCAAAACAGAGTATTACACCTCCTCCTCAAAAGAAAGACCGTGTACCTACCAAGCACCAGAATCAAGATCAACGGAACTTAAAGGAACCACAGATTTCATTGAAAGCACCATCACATGAGGTAAAAACATCTGATAAGACCTCATTATCTTTTAATCTTGAAGCATAAATCCAAAAAATTAAAATTCCAATCCCTCTAGTTGAGCTGATGACAAATTAGTCATTTAAGAAAAACATTTTGAGCACCCTTGATCCTGGCTGCATTTCTGACTCTGGTGATATCCTCAACATTCGAGATAATCAACCTACTATTGTCCTAGGTCGTATGATTGAAGATAGGGATGAGAGTTGTCCACCATTTTACATTTCTTTGAACATTCATGAAAAAATATTGCATAATTGTCTCTTAGATTCAGGAGCATCTCATAATCGGATGCCAAAGGCTGTGATGGAAGAGATTGTTCTAGAAATCACTAAGACTTATCATGATGTTTTTTCTTTTGAATCTAAGAGAGTTAAATGTTTTGGGATTATTAAAGATTTGGCAGTAACCTTAACCTCAACATCAATGAAAACCATGGTGACGGATGTGGTTGTGGTAGACATCCCTCCCAAATTTGGATGTCTCTTATCTAGATCTTTCATGAAAAGACTTGGTGGAACTTTGCAAATGGATCTATCATACACCACCATTCTGGTGTTTGGTGGAGAAAACATAAGGTTGTACAGAGAATCTCATCTTCCATACATAATCGGTGATGATCAGAATCCAGTCAATCACCCAATTTATTCATTGGACACAGGTATGGCTTCGTGTATACTTCAAATTGAGGACACTCTTTCTGAATCATTATTACTTAAGCAGCCCATTGTGCAGCCAATAGAAATAGGTGAAAATGATTTATGAACAATGTTCTTTGATGGGGCATGTACAAGAGAATCAGTTAGAGCAGGCATAGTCATCATTTTCCCATTGAAGGAAACCACTCATTTATCTTTTAAGCTTGATTTTAAAGAAACTAACAACATTGCAGAGTATGAGGCCCTGCTCCTAGGATTAAATGCAGCCAAAGAGATGAATATTCAGAAACTACAGGTATTTGGAGATGCAGACTTAATAATTCAGCAAGTAAACAAATCCTTCCAGGCCAACTATGTTAGGCTGAAAGCCTATAGAGATGAAGTTTTGACAGTGATTCACGCTTTTACAAATTTCAAGATTACTCATGTTCCTAGAGCCATGAATGAACTAGTTGATTCATTGGTTGTTTCAGCCTGCTCTTTCATACCTCCATTACCTCCTAAATTAAACTATGAAATCCAAGTAAAGTATAGTCCATCACTCCCTGATAATGTAAAGTTTTGGAAGGTTTCTGAGATGATGTTGAACTCACCATATTCCTTGCAGTAATGGATTAGTTTGAATATTTTCAGATTTATTTGGAGAATGAACATGATGAAGAAGCCGGGAAGCCAAAGCTCAAGAGTAAAATTGGAGCACATGAAATTGTGCAATTGTCCACTAACATAATTCCTAAAGGATTGGTCCCATTAGAAAGGCTTTTTGATAATAATGATGTGGTTGTCAAATTGGAAAAGAAGGAAGAGGATTCAGATATCTTTCAATTTAATGTAGCCAGTGAACAAGGTCCTAAATATGTCAACTTAGCTTCTCATCTGTCTGAAGAACAAAAGGCTAATTATGGTGAGTTGCTAAGAGAATTTGCTGATATCTTTGCTTGGCAATATAGTGACTTGAAAACATTCAACACTGAGATAATTCAACATAATATTCCTTTAAATAAAGATACTAAACCATTTAGGCAGAAGCTTAGATCTTTCAGCCCTATGTTGTTTCCTACCATGGAAAAAGAGATCAAAAAAATATTGGATGCTAAAATCATTATACCTCTCAGATACTCAGATTGGATTGCTAACCTTGTATGTGTCAGAAATAAAAATGGAGAGATCAGACTCTGTGTGGATTTCATAAATTTGAACAAGTGTTCTAGAAAATACAACTACGCGTTGCCCAATATGGAACACATTTTGCAAAAGGTGTCAAGGTCAAGTGTGATGTCCTTTATTGATGGATTCTCCAGATACAATCAGATTGTTGTCAATCCGGATGACAGAGAAAAGACTGCCTTTACCACTCCATGGGGCACTTTCATGTATGAAAAGATGCCTTTCGGATTGATGAATGCTGGAGATAGTTTCCAGAGAGAAATGGATATCGCATTCGTTGGAGAGAAATACAAATTTGTTCTGATATATCTTGATTCCATAATTGTTTTTTCAAGTAGCCATGAAGATCATTTGCATCATTTGAGGAAGGCATTCCTAAAATGCAGGAGGTATGGCATTTCTCTTAATCCTAAGAAATCTGATTTTGCACTTAAAGAAGGGAAATTGCTTGGACATATTGTTTCAGCTGATGGGGTAAGGATTGATCCAAAAAGAGTAGAAGCCATTAAAAAATTGTCTCTTCCTAGATCAAAAAAGGATATTCAGTCTTTCCTTGGAACTATAAACTTTATCAGGAGGTTTATAACAAAATTTGCAGAACTTACAAAGCACATTACTTGTATGTTAAGAAAGAATTCTGAAGTAAGATGGACTGAAGAAGCTAAACACTCTTTCAATGCTATAAAAGAAGCCATTATAACATCCCCTGTATTAATCAGTCCTAACTTTGACATGGAGTTTTATATCTTTTCATTTGCTTCAAAAGATACAATTGCAGTTGTACTATTGCAGAGAAATGTTGATGATTAGGAGCAACCAGTTGCCTTCTTCAATAAAGTCTTGAGAGATGCTGAAATAAAGTATGAACCATTGGAAAAACAAGCATATGCACTCATCAAGTCATTAAAAGCCTTTAGGATTTACATTTTTCAAGCCAAGGTAATAGCCTATGTACCTTCAATCTCAGTTAAATATGTGCTTATACAACCCGAGATAGATGGAAAAAGGAGTAAGTGGATAACAAAGTTAATTGAATTTGATGTTGAGATCAAACCAACAAAACTTGTGAAAGGTCAAGGCCTTTCCAAGCTCCTTGCAGAAGAAAATTGTAAGTTGCTTGAGATAAATTGTGTGGGTATAAATGTAGAAGACATTGTTTCAGAAGACAGAGGTAGTGACAATTTGCAAGTTTCTCCTCACCTAACTGACTGTGAATGGTACAATCACATCATTTGTTTTCTATAGAATTTATCAGTTCCTTCAGATTTGACAAAAACACAAGGGAGAGCTCTAAAGCTCAAAGCCATAAATTTATGCATCAATGATAACTTATTGTTTTGTAAAAATCCAACAGGGATACTCTTGAGGTGCATAAACCAAGAGGAATCAGCTAAAATCATGACTGAATTTCATAATAGTGAGTGTGGAGGACATCACTATTGTAAGATTGTCGTTCATAAAATCCTAAGAGTTGGTTACTATTGGCCATCCTTATTTTCAGATGTGTGTCAATTTTTGAAAACATGTGACAAGTGCCAAAGGTTTGTAGGCAAATAGTAGCTAAAATATCTTCCCCTCAAACATGTTGTGGTCACGGATCCTTTTAAGCAATGGGGTTTGGACTTCATAGGTGAGATTCATCCTCCTTCTAGTAATCAGCATAAATGGATTCTTGTGGCTACTGATTATTTTACCAAATGGATCGAGGCCATTCCTACAAGAAATGCCAATCACACTGTCATCGTTAATTTTCTGCAAGAAAACATATTCTCCAGATTTGGCTACCCTAAGAGAATAGTCACAGACAACACTGCTATGTTTAATGATAAACACTTGGTAAAATTATGTGAAGAGATGGGAATTCAGCTGGTACATTCTACTTCTTACTATCCACAGGGAAATGGCTTAGCTGAATCATCAAATAAGAGTTTAGCCAGAATAATAAAGAAGTTGCTTGAAGAAAATACCAAGAGTTGGGATTCAAAGTTGAAATTTTCTTTGTGGGCTAACAGAGTTACAAATAAAAAGTCAATTGGCACATCCCCCTTCCAGTTGGTATATAGCACTGAAGCCATCTTTCCTATTCAACTCACACTGCTAGTTGCGAAATTTTTACAAGAATCTAACTCTGAGCCAAATGATCTAACTAGGAGGATCCACAATTTGGTAGAACTGCAGCAAGATAGAGAACAACTTCTGGAGAACACAGAGTTACACCAAAGGAAGATGAAATAAATCTTTGACAGAAAAGTTAAGACAGATATTTTCAAGGTAGGGGATCTGGTTCTGAAATGGGATGCATCGAGACAAGAAAATTGAAAACATGGAAAGTTTGATGCACTCTGGATAGGTCCATTTGTCATAGCATCAGCTCAGCAGAACAATACTTTCGTCCTCCAAGGTTTTGCAGGTGAAGAAGTATTAGGTGGCCCATTCAATGGGCGGTTTCTGAAGCTCTAATTTTCATGAGGCTTTCCTTAAAGCCTTCTTATTTGTACATATCCTTTTAAGTTTTGTTTTTTTTTTGTTTTCGTCAATAACTCCATGCCCAATGGAATACTGAGTAAAATCAGTTTTGATTTCAAATTGTAAATAAGGCTACTGAGTCAAACTAGGTTCTTGGAAACCTCATAGGGAGGTCTCCATCCAAGCTAGAGCCAAATATTATCTCTCAAAATGAATCAGTCAATTTGTTCCTTTTTGTAGGTGATAGCAT
Source organism: Picea engelmannii (assembly GCA_009831015.1). NCBI lineage: Eukaryota > Viridiplantae > Streptophyta > Pinopsida > Pinales > Pinaceae > Picea > Picea engelmannii. Next base: position 96,491 of record ML821964.1, read on the forward strand.
GGTCATAAATTAGGATCCTATATAATTTTTTAAAATTTTATAAGTGTCAAAATACAGGATCTAAGATGTTATCCTAGAAATAAATCGATCATCAAAAGGTCTTTTCAAAAAATCAAGAAAAAAGCTTTTCACCAGCTAACATCTATTTTGAAGTTGAAGTTAGTTGGTGAAAGCCTCAAGTTTCAATGGCTAAAGTGTACTCTCAGCAGCAAGTGAGTCGGTGAAAGCGTTAACACGGGTTTTCCTCCAACAAATCCAAAAACCCAAAAAGGATACGCCAGGCACATGTCATACAATCATCATGGAGAGTTAATGGACGCAAATGTCTAATGACACCTTTTCATCACGTTTTAAGCAATATATCATGATAGATTGCGCTCACAAATTTCGTGGGCCAGACAGAGAAGGGTTTGAAGACATGATGCACTCTTAATCATCATTACAACCAGAGGACAAAGTACCAGTTAGTTGATGACATCAAATCAAATCACCATTTCCTATTTCAAACTCATGACGTTCAAAACAATCTATTTTGGGATTTCATATTTCATTGATAACACAGATTTGTTTTCACCAATGCCAACCTTTTCTTTATTAAGAAGTTTGTTGTTTCAACCATGTACAAATTAGCTGGTGATTAAGTTACAGATGGAAAGGAAGCAAGGAGGACGACTTCTGAGGAAAGAATTAGACAATTTATCCTTCTTCCAGTCTTATCCATAGGTGCAGAAGCATTTCTCAGACGTAGGTTGTATGACATATGTGGAAAGGTTACAGGAAGTCTATCACCAGGAAATTGTAGAGGTTTTTGCAAAGTCTTACGATGGAAAGAAATATACAGTGGGCTCGCTAGAACTGATAGTTGATGAAGCTTCCATCGGTTCAGCAACTAGTTTACCCAGAACAGGCCAAAATTGGTTTAAAACAACAGTGACCAAGAATTTGGATTTTAGATCATACCTCAAGACATAATTCCAAAGTATAACCTGGAAGAAAAGTATCCCTGTTTCTTACCTTGAAGATGAATGGTAGGATCTGTTCAAAGGCATTCAGTTATACTTAACCTCAGAGGCCAGGTATGACAAGTTAATGTTATATCATTTTAGACTCTTAGATCACTTCACAGGGAAGGTCCTTCTAAATTCACCTTTCTTTCTTCATAGAAGCTTAACCAAGGTATGTAATAAGATCAGAGTTGAACCATTCAGTATAAAAAATGCCCTTTGCCATTATGGCCTAATTAAAATGATCATCTTGGAAGAACTGAGACAGAGAGAAAGAACTTGACAACACTTTCTCTTTTGGGAAGGTTTTGAGACCCAAACTCAACCTATAAATGAATAGAACAAAGCATGTAAGAAATAGTCAACCCCTCAGAGTAGTTCAAGGAGAAGGAGAGCTAACCCAAAGCCACCAGAAGACAATAATTCAACCATAAATCCCAAGAAAGCTAAAAAGAAACTAGATTTTGAAACAAACTCAGAGCAATCCACAGTAAAAAAGACAAATTCTCTAAATCTGTCATACACAGAATCAGACACAGAACCAGAAAAGGAATATGAAATTCCAGCCAACCAAAGTCCAGAGTACTCCATGGAACCTGCACAGGATTTTGAAGTTTTTACTTCCAAAGATGAAGGTGAAACCTCAAGAGATAAGAAATCAAAGAAAACACATAAGATTAATGAGTTGAAAGAGGTAATAGCACAACAAGAGGTTTTAGAAAGGGTGATAAAGGAAAGATATAAAGCATTATCAAAAAAATTTGCAAAGACCAATGCAGCATTTGAGAAGCTGGTATGTGAAAGTATAAAGGAGAAGAAGAAGAAGAAAAAGATCACAAAGGATTATAACAGCTTATGGTGGTTAGCTAAGCGCTTGAAGAGGAAGATCAAAAAATTGAAGGAAAAAATTACCACACATCCAGATTTACAGGTGTTGGCACAAGTTGTTGTAAATTTGCAGGGAGATCAATCAAATAAATAATGATTTGTGATGGAAAAACAGTTTTGGATACAAAAGTTTTCCTTTTTGAAAAGAAGAGCTTTGATCAGCTAATTAGCAAATCCTAAGGCGAAATAGCTGGTGAAACCGTAGAGTAAGAATTTTGAAGATTTGAGCTCGAACAAAGCGGTTTTTGGGTGATTTAAAGGATAAGAGGACATCTAAAAGATGAATCATCAAATCATAAAATATTCAATTTCAAAGATTCGTGGAGATTTTGGAGGAGAATGCTAAATTGGTCAACTAAAGCTTGGTTCATAGTTGTTGAAAGTTTTCCAACTACTGAAGAGATGTGTCCTTTCCTCCATGACACATCAGAAACATAGAAATGATGAAGACCAGATGTCAAAGACAATCTTTGAAGACAGTTCAATTCATAGGAACTAGTTCTTAGTTATCCTATTGTATTTAGTTTTGTCTTATGTTTTCTATTTCTAGAAATCTAGATCCATTTTTCAGGGATCTGAGATCTATTGTAAAGGTTATAAATACTTATCATTTTGATAAAGAAAATGTTCGATTTTTTATCGCAAAAATATTATATTGTAAACAGACTTTAAATATGATAATACAAATCACAGTTTGCTCTCTCTATTGATGTCAGATTCTCATATTTCCTTCTGTAGTTTTATTCAAGTTGTTTCAGCTGCAGAATGACTTTCATCTCATTGGTTAGCTCATAACTTGATTAATAGTTTCTTATCATTATTTATTAAACCCTACATTTGTATTTGGTTTATAGGCATTGTTTTCTCACCCACTTTAAAAGCTATCATTTGATTATATATCCTTGAGAGGACTGGTTCATTTGTTTCTCATTTTGACTGTCTGAATACCATATTGTAATTGAGTCATCCCATTGATCCACACATACAAAATACAAAAAAAAGTTTACTTTAAGTTACCAAGCATATTTGACCCACAACCTCAAAGAGTTTCTTGGAGTGATAACAGATTCCATGTAGTTCGTCCATGCTTATTGAGTGTATATCTTTTCTTTCTTCTAGTGTTGATATCTTAGGATAAAATCTCATAGGAAGAGATCTCAGTACCCTTTTAACAATTTCATATTCTTTAATTTATTCTCCCAATACTATGATTTCATTTATTGTTTCATCGACTCATAAGAAGTAAGATGCAATATGTTAAATTTGGTAGCATCGATAGTCATTCTCCAATGAGAGGCAATATGGGCCACCTCGAGGCTAGCCAGGGAGATTTGGAGAATCAACCAATATTGTGAGGTATTGACAAAATCTAGGGGGAACGTACAACCTCTATGAGTCAAATCAAAAGTCAGGACAAACGATATGCTATGTGAGTCTAATGAAAAAGTCATGGGGAAAGTACAACCTCTATGAGCATAGACAGTCTAGTGAAAAATTCAGGGAACATACAACCTCTATGAGCATAGACAGACTAGTGCAAAATTTAGGGGGAACGTACAACTTCTGTGAGCCTAGTCAAGCCTTGTGAGCCATGAGAAAAAGTCAAGGCATCTAGCAAAAGTTAGGTTGAATATAAAATTCCTATGAGCTAGAAACAAACGATATTCCTAATATTGCAAATTATATAAATGTATTGATCTAGTGCATTGGAACGTGTAACATTATCCACCATGAAGAGAATTTTGAATTTCCTTGTAAAAAGTCGAGTTGTAACTGAAGTCTCGAGTCTAGTTCTATTTTAAAACTAAAATGTAATGTAGAGTTGTAACAGAAGTCTTAAGTCTAGTTCTATTTTAGAACTAAAGTGTAATGTTGAGTTGTAATTGAAGTCTTAAGTCTAGTTCTATTTTAGAACTAAAGTGTAATGTTGAGTTGTAACTAGAGTCTTAAGTCTAGTTCTATTTTCTAACTAAAGTGTAATGTTGAGTTGTAACTGAAGTCTTAAGTCTAGTTCTATTTTCTAACTAAAGTGTAATGTTGAGTTGCAACTGAACTCTTAAGTCTAGTTCTATTTTTGAACTAAAGTGTAATGGTTAGTTGTGATTGAAGTTTCAAGTCTAGTTCTATTTTCGAACTGAAGTATACCAGTCTCAAGTCTAGTTCTATTTTCGAACTAAAGTGTAATCTTGAGTTGTAACTGAAGTCTAAAGTCTAGTTCTATTTTAGAACTAGAGTATAATAGTCTCAAGTCTAGTTCTAAGTTTGAACTAAAGTATGAAGTTGAGTTAGGATTGAAGCATGAAAACAAGTTACTATTTCGAGCCTCTCCTCTTCTCCTCTTCAACCTATATAAGCATAGGTCGACCCCTCTCTTCAACACAGTTTTGATATCTTGATTAAGGGTGAAGCAATAGAGGCACATATTAGTGATAACAAGGCATCATACAAAAGAAGCATATCAGTGATGTATATTAACAATAGAGGTTGGATATCAGAGGCATATTTCAACAACATATCAGTGATGTATATCAACAATAGAGGCATCATATCAGAGGTGTATTTCAACAAGTTCTCTTAGGTCTTTGTTAGGTCAAAGTCATCTTGGGAAGCTCTTTAAGAGAAGAACATTCATGGTGGATACTTGTAAGTGATATTACATTATTAATTCAATAAAGGAATATCATTTTCTAGGGGTTTTCTCCCTGTATAGAGTTTCCCCAGGGTATATGTGTTGTTGATGTGCATGCTTACTTATCTACATAATTATTGCTACTCGATTATGCTTTGGTATTGTTGAAGTGTATTAAGTTGGAATCAAAGTGTTGAAGAAAATAAAAGAAATAATCCGCATAATAAATCAAGATCATAATTTAACATGGTATCAGAGCTTAGGGTGTGTTAAACATGTTGAAGTGCAGTAATAGGTACACAAAGATCCAATCTATCTTGATTAAGTTTCCAGTGTGAAGTCCATGGAATCCTCCATTTCAATCAGCATCGAGGATAGGCTCGAAGGAGATGTCAACTTCAATGTGTGGAAGCTATGGATAACAAATATCTTGCAGGAGCATGATCTTGAGCAGTATGTGACCATAGTGGTGGAGGAACCCACGAATAATGCAGGAAAAGAGGCCTTCAGGAAGAGTCAATAAAAAACCAAGCGAATCATCTTTGACTCAGTCAAATACAATATAATGCCTACAATGACTTTGTTAATGATTGCCAAGGACTGTATGGATACCTTGGTGAATCTGTATGAGAAACAAGCTCCAATTCATAAGAGGACACTTAATCACAATCTTAAGTATTTTAATATTGAGAAAGGTGAATCAATGACATATTTCTATTCCAGGATAGCCCAGATCAGAGATCATCTTTTGGTCACGGGGGTGACAGTGGACGATGATGATTTAGTGCAGGCCATTTTTTATGGCCTTCCTCCTTCATGGGAGACCTTCCTATCCAGTGTAAGTGGGAGAGATATTCATCCCACGTTTGAGAGGTTATGGCATGATTTCCTCCGGGCGAAGATTCTCATAGCCACCAGGAGCGAGCCAGCGAAAGAAGAGCACTCAACTTTAGCATCAAGATTCAAGGGAAAGAAGAAAGGCACTTTCCAGAAAGGCTCTTAGAGGAAGACAAACATTAAATGTACATTCAAAGGCAATAATATTGATACATCTAAGATTAAATGCTTTAGTTGTAATAAGTTGGGTCATTTTGCTAAAGATTGTTGGTTTAGAAAGAAATATCCAAGGAAAGGGAAACATCATGCCTCAACTGGTGAGGATGATGAATCCAAAAGAATTTAGAAAAGTCCTTATAATGAGAAATAAAATAGAAAAGAATATTACTTGGTTTCTACCTTATCCAAATCAGTTTTCACGGGGCCGAAAACTTGGTTAGTAGATAGTGGCTCATCAAAGCACATGACAGGGTACAAGGAGATCCTCTCATATTTGAGACAAAATATTTTGCAGAACATGTTGAGCTTGGGGATGAAAAATGTTAAAATATAGAGGGAATAGGCTCTATCTCCTTCAGATTGGAATCTGGGGCTAGACTTCATGTTGATGAAATATTATATGTTCCAGGGCTCAAGAAGAATCTACTGTCAGTTGCAACCCTTGAGGACAAGGGATATTGGGTGATATTCAAGGACAGGAATCCACTACTATGGGATAAAGGTAGCCACTTAAGTACATCAGAACCCATTGGAACTCGTAGTGGAGGATTGTACATCGTGTCAGGATAGTCAGTTCAGGCATTGGCTCATGATGCGACTAGATCCAACGAGTTGTGGCATAGAATATTTGGACACCTTCATTACAAATCTCTTCTAGATATACAGAACATGGTATATGGCATTCCCTCTATTTATCTTAGTTAAAATGAAATTTGTAAGGGATGCATGCTAGGTAAAAATATAAAGAAATCATTTTCTAGTAGTGACAACAGAGCTCAGGGCATCTTAGATCTGGTTCGTTCTGATGTAAGTGGTCCCATGTCATCTCCCTCACTCAGTGGTTGTTTTTATTATTCCATTTTTATTGATGATTACTCAAGAAAATATTGGATATATTTCCTTAAAGATAAAAGTGAAAATTTTGATAAATTCAAAGAGTAAAATGCCTTTATTAAAAAGTAGATAGGGAAACACATCAAAATCCTTAGAACATGAAATGGAGGAGAGTTTTAATATCTTCAGTTTGAGGATTTCTGCAAATCAGCGGGAATCAAGAGATAGGTGACCGTGCCATATAACCCTCAACAAAATGGAGTTTCTGAGAGGAAAAATAGGAAAATTTGTGAGGCAGTGAAAGAAATGATGTTTGACCCAGATATGCCAAATTATTTAAGGAAAAAAGATACCTCCATTATCATGTATATTCATAACAGGTGTCCACATGATACCTTGAAGAACAAGACTTCTGAATAGGTCTTCTCATGGATCAAACCTAAAGTAGGGCCTCTAAGGATATTTGGGTGTCTTGTGTATATTCATGTCCCTAAGGAAAAGAGGGTAAAGATGGAACCCTCAGGAAAGAAAGGGGTTTTTGTGGGGTATAGTGAGAACTCCAAGGCTTATAGGATTTATGTACCATGTCAAATAAAAATAGAGGTAGGAAGAGATGTGACTTTCCATGAGGAATCCGCATTTAAGAAATCCATATAACTTCAGCAGGAATCAGAAGTAGTTCAGCCAGCTTCACCCTCTTCTGAAAATGAAGAGTCGGATGATCAGAGGGAGGAACCTCGTAAAGGGCCAAGTAATGAGCCCCTAGAACCTATTGAAGTATTAGAAAAAATTCTTGAAGTACCTCTAGCCAAAAGGAAGCCAGGGTGGCTTAAATATATAGTGTCGGAAGAAGAAAGGATAATTGCTCCCAAAGTAAATTTCAGGGAAAGGAAGAGGCCTCATAGGTTTGGAGGCTTTTTTGCACTAATGATCATCATTAGTGATGCCAAACCTTCTTCATTTTTACAATATCTTCCTTCACTTTCTTATTATATACTGGATTCACCCTAAAAAGTATCTATCTTATTGGTCTGGTATCTAGTCTCAATGAGCTATTCATTTCTCCAAGTTCTCTTGATACCCCTTTGATCTCTGAAAATGTCATTGGAAATAGATCACTATATTCACATAGTAGCTTTGGTATTCTTTCCACTGTCTGATTATCCCAATAGTCACCAATACTTGCAATCTTCATATTCTCTTATGTTCCAATATTTACCTTCTTTATCTTCAATGGTGCAGCAAAATATTCTGACTGTAACTATGGACCTTATACTTCTCTTTCTCCTTCTACTTATGTTATATATATATATCGAACAGGTTTTCTTCTAGGGGTTCATATTCTCCAACATGATAGTAGTGTAACAACTGTCTGACTGCCTATCGATTTTGGTTCTGATAAGCTATTACAATTTCAACTTCAGGTTCTTCAAAGATTCTCTCTTTTACCAACTTTAGTGTTGTAGCTATCTTTGGATTGTCATGTTCAAATGCAAATGTGACTGCAAAATTCTATTGCAATTCTTCCCAATTTGCAATTCCTCTACAGTTCCAATTCTGTATACCAATTCCCTGGCATGCCTTCTAATGTATTAATGAAGTGTTGTGGCCATTCTTCTGGTCGTACCAATCTCCATTGAATTATTCATATGTCTATGTGTTCTTTGGGTTGTCCCATTCCATCATATTTCTCCACATATCTATTCTCCTATTCTGCGCCAAATATAATGTGCAACGATATTTTTCATTGATACCAATCATTGATCTACTCTTTGTGAGTATCCCACCAACATGTAGGTGTTTCTTTGAAGGAAATGTATAAAAGTGGTAACGTATGATTTTCTAGAACTTCTAACTTAAACATTCTTAAAAATTCTTCCAAATTATTCTCACCATAAAAATTTGGAGGTTCTCTTACCTCTGTGCCAACCCATCTTAGTGTGTGTGTCATTCCTGCACATATTCTAGTAGATATCTCATGAAATCACCGCTGCCAATTTTTCAGTCTTGTGTCTATCTAAATAAAAATAAATAATGCTTCTCCAACTAAACATTCCATCTGATGTTAGGTTAATGTAATATTCCTCACATGCAGTAGTTCTATATAACTTGTTTATCTCTTCTGTGATGAATTTATGTGTCGCGGGTTCAACAAATCTTCCACCTTCTCAAGGATCTAATGGTTCTATGACTCTATATTCTCCTGATTCAAAAATCATTTTATCGGTCTTCAAGTTTATGATAGCTTGATTATCAAATGCCTAATCCAATCCCCACAATGTTGGATAAGGTGTAGTGTTATCCACTATATCAATCACCTCAAAATATGCCATAGTGCGCACACCATCTAAATCCATTGGTATGCCTTTTAATATACCAATTGGTATCACCCTATGTTGATTTTCCAATTTCAGTTGAATAGGTGAATATCCCAATTTAGGTTCCCCCATACATTCCCATGTTTTCTTAGGAAGAACATTTACCTCAGATCCCAGATCCATTATGATGTCACCCATGTTGAAGTCTCCAATATTTTCATTCATCCTGAACTATATATTTGTTCTTTCCTTCTTACAAACTTGATTTACTTTCTTCTGTTCCAGTTGTATCTCTTATCCAAAATTGCACTTTTCTAATAGACCTTGTAAATTTTGTATAAATGATTTGTCATTCAACAACTTCAAGAAAGACCCCAAAAAGTTTCTTATATTACTTAATTGTTTGGAATATTGATCTCTGATGGTTTCATGAAATAAATGAGGCATATCATATACTGGTACATCATCAGTTATATTTGTACATGAAGTAGAAGCAATATTCTCCTTCAAAATCTCTTGTCTGGCCTCCTTGAATGTCTCTTTTTCCTTATGCACATCAAAATGTTGTTGAGGTGTTGTATTATTTCTGACCCATTGATGCTTGTCCTGATTCTGCTTTTCTATAGTTGCTCCTGTATTGGTTCCATCTCTATTAACTGTATTGATCTTCTTCCCATCTTATTCTCTAGTTTTTGCGGCAACCAATTGAACATTTTGGTTATTCTAGTTCCTCTTTTCCCGAATCTTTATCAGAAGTATCGAACAACCTTTTGTATTATGATTTGTTGCATGACAGTACATACATGTCGTCGGTGGTTCTGGAAAATCCCTTGCATAATGTTGGGGTTTCTGAAAATTTTGAAAGGTTACTGGGACTCTTCCTCTTCCAAATCCTCCTCTTCCACGTCCTCCTCTTTCAAATCCTCCTTTGTTTCCTTGATTATCTATGTACAGTGTATTATACCGTGGTACTTGATTATACTAAGGTGGCACTGCAAACTATTGTTCTTCATTATATTCTTGTTAAGGTGGACCGGTCATTGGTTCATCCTGCATCCTATATGCATTTGAGGTCCTTTCCTTCATCATTTCCAATGTTCAACAATCCTTGTCCTTATATCCTACATAATTGCATAATGTACTCTTAGGAATTGTTTGGTAATTTTGCATCATGGGAAAATGAAAGGGATCATGTCCATGTGTTCTACATATTTCACACCATGGTCCTCTTGTAGGTAAGGGATTCAACAATATTGCTCCCAAGTATTGTGCAAATGTTGGGCACTCATTATTATGATGTCCTTTTGTTCTGCATAAGGTACACTAGAGGACTTACCCCTTTTCCTTCCCTATGTTTTGATTCAACTGAAATTTCAGATTCTTGATATCTATTCTCAACTATTATACAACTGGATCTGTATCTTTATACTGATTCTCCTCCAATTCTAAGGCTTCTTGCAGAGTCTCATCCTTAGTCTTTAACTTATGTTTCCTCTATGGATACTAAATATGTAGCAATAATGAATCAATGAATAGGTTCCTATGCTCCATATCTATTATATGATACTTTAAATTACCTTTCAATCACTTGAACTTCTGGTCATTTTCCCAAACCGAATCTCCTAGCTTCTATTTGATTTCGATCATCTCATTCATGTACTGATATTATGAACTTGGTCGTTGGAATTCATTGATTAATTCCTTCTTCATGTCTGTGACGATTGTAGGTGGTACTTGTGGGATGTTTACTGTGAGGCCCATATAGTAGTCCAATGCACGATCTTTGAATGTGATTGCAAGATGCACCACTTTTGCATCTTCATCCGTGATATTCTTAGATTCCCAAATCTTTTCACAGATAAAAAAATACTTCTTTGGGTCCTCCAACCCTTCTCCATGAAATTATGGTAACCGAATAGTTGGATCATGTCTTTCCATTATAAATTTTGTTGTACAGCCTCTGCACGGTGTAGATAACTGACTACTTCTATTTGAATTTGTACCTCCACTTGAATTTCCACTGGACCCTCATCCTACTAAAATCATTTTGTTATTGATTGGTGGTTGTCTAAATGATTATTTCTCTTCAGATGTCTTAGTCTCACATGGGTTTGTGGGTTCCACACTAATTTGGATCTGGAATGGAGATCCTTCTTATGTGTCAGACCCTTGACCTTTGGTTTTCCTATCATATGTGGTGTGTAATATTTCCTCAATCTTCCCTGTATGGATATCCTCTACCTCCTCTTCATCACAGTCCAAGCCCTCTTGCCAAGATACTAACCTCTTTTTCCTATTGATATTATTCTGGTAGGGTCTTCTGTTGCGCATCATTCCCGATTTATCCCTTATTTCCTTGGTATCTTCTTCATCCATACTAATAAGGTCCATTTCTTCCTTCTTTTGACCTCTATCCAGGTCCTTCTCCATATCTCAAATCGTCCTTAGTGCTGCCCTTAGTCTCCCCATGCACGTAGAGTGATTTAGATGTCTGACTCCATTGTCATCACTCCTTTATCATGCAATAAAATATTGATCAATGTGTAGAGTGATATAATGTACTTTCCTCTCGGTCCCTTCAAAAAATCCTTCTCTACAGCAGTGTAATACATTGCAGTATCGAATGAAACTCAACTATGAATCTTGCAATAATGTTGTCTAGCCAAAAATCCACTGCGGGCATGAATTTGTTATCGACTCTTTATAAATAGGAAATATTCTTTGTAGTCCACTCTATTGGTCTTATCTGATTAGTTGGATGAATGTCCTTCAATATCAATATCCACTCCTATTGTAGTTCTAGAAAATAACAGAGAAATTCCTCATGAAGATCAGTAAATAATACCTTTCCAAATATTGACGCGGTGTATACTTGGAGCTTCTCTTGTATTTGTATGAAAAATCAATCTCTTTTTTTTCCAACCATATTTAAATATCCTTCTTAGTAGGGTTCCATGGCCTAAACATTCCCTTCTATTATTGCATTCTCTTCATTGTCCTTCTCAACAAGTCACTTCCAATCTGATCTTTCGAGTTCTAGTAGACAAAAAAACCATTTGTTGGATGTTTGAGCTGACCCAAGTTCTTATTTAGATTTCCAACAAAACCCTACAAACCATCGGCCCTTATGGAGACCAAAAGGAAACATTGTGCAGAGAGTGCACAATGAAGTCTCACTCGATATGTCTTATGGGTCTCTGCAGAACCCATATGTATGCATCCTTGGAAGGGATTCTACTTTGTGGATGTTAGACATGATTTTTACTTCAACATATACTGGATCTATTGTTCTAACACAACATTATATCTATATCTACCATTATGTAACCTTTCACATCCATTTTAGCTCATTCTGTAGCAAATATCCTAGTTGTTTGAGTGCACACTGCATTTTACTACTACATATTCATTCATTCAGCATAGCTAACCGAAATACATATTCTAAGACATGTGAATTAAATGACATGGATGGGGGAAATATTTTTTGGCATGGGGTTCATGACATACACGGGATCGTAGTATCTCATCTATGGGTTCCTTTGTAGAGGATGAGTTGCACCTTCGTTTTCAATGCATTCCTTTTCCAAGCCAATTTATTGACATTATTTAATTAGAATCCAATTATTGGGTACTCCCTAAGATTGAATCGATTATCTTGGGGCGGAAATACCACAGTTTCACTTGAAGGGAGAAGAACACATAATTCCATGGGGGTATATTTTAGCTTGTAACACACTTTGTGTAAATCCCTTAATCAAGTGGGACATTTATATTATATGTTTTATTTTGGAGGTCTTTGATTTTTTTCTAGGAGAATCATTTCATTTCTCTCAAGACCTCCTTGGACAAGCATCTAGAAGGTTCATAATTAGGAATTTACCTTTTTCTAGGAGAATCATTTCATTTCTCTCAAGACCTTCGTTAAGTACACCCTACAATCACAAAAGATAAGGATATGATGGAATGAAGTGTGGAAAGTGACAAGTATGGTTCGTAATGGAATGATGACTTTTCAAGGGGAGCCCCTAGTAGAAAACATATTCCTAAGGGTGACCACTTATTAGGGTGGAATGTCAACCACCAAGGTGAAATAGGGAAAAGAGCCTAATGTCCAAGCATATGTTACATAATCAAAGGAAGTTTTAAATGAAACAAACTCAAATTCCTCAAATATTTAAATTACACTAACCATAATACCTATCATGTACCTCATGGAGCAAGACCTGATGTATTATGGAAGTGAGCTGGTGTGGTGGATACCCTCATGATGAACCTTGATCCTATGGTGATGAAGTGGGCTTCTATTTGTGCATGTGGACACTTCTGGTAAATATTTCTCTCTATAGTCCATGTTTGCAGCCCGAGGACCTCGAGACATCATATCCTTAGTTATCCCTAGAATTGGGGATAACAATTCTTATGTACATGTTCCAAAGGAAAATAGGAGTAAGCTAGATAAGAAGGATGAAAAGTGTATCTTTATTGGCTATAAATATGGTTTGAAAGTTTATAAAATTTGGAACCCATAAACTAATAAAGTAGTGTATAGTGGAGATGCAACTTTTAGAGAAATCAAAGATGTTTTCAAATAATGATTCCTACCAAGGGAGAAACAACCAGATAAAACAGATTTTAAATTAAAGGATGATGAGTCAAACTCTATATAAGAAAATTAATCAAAAGAAGAATAACCTCATAATACGGTATTGACGAGATCGGTTAAAGAAAGAAGGCAACCAAAAAGTACAATCCACCTAATTTTCGTTCTTATTTTTCTTTGTTTATTACTCATGATGATCCTAAAATTGTTCAAGAGGCAGTAGATTCATAGGATGAAAAAATCTGGAACAAGGACATGGTTGAAGAAATGGTAGCCTTGGACAATAATAAGGCTTGGGATCTAGTGTATTTTTCAACCAGAATGAATTCCATTGGAAGAAAACAAATGTTTAAAAAAAAGTTGAATGTAGGGGGTAAAGTGGAGAAATACAAATCTTAGTTAGTAGGAAAAGCTTACTCCTAGGTAGAGGGAATTGACTTTGTTGAATTAGTTTCTCTTGTTTCCAAGTTAACTTCTATTAGATATATTTTATTTGTTGTTGTTACATTTTATTTTGGAGTGGAATAAATGTATGTAAAGATAACATTTCTACATGGGGATCTCAAAGAAAAATTCTACATGAAGCAACCAAAAGGATTTGCAGTGAAGGGAAAGAAAGATATAGTATGTAGGATGAAAAGGTCCCTATATTGGTTAAATAATTCACTAAGGATGTGGTATCAAAAATTTGATACTTATATATTGGGACTTGGCTTCACAAGGAGAAAATTTGATCACTATGTGTGTTTCAAATTAGTTCGTGATCGAATTTTTTATTTGGTCTTGTATGTGGATGATATGTTGCTGATAGGAAACAACAAGGACATTATCCTGGATGCGAAAACTCGATTTTCCTCTAAATTTTACATGAATGATATTGGCGCTGCAAAATTTATTTTGGGCATGGGAATTAAAAGTGATTAGGAAAATAGGAAACTCTTGTTGAATAAGAGAAAATGTGTTGAGTCAGTATTAAAAAGGTTTAATATGAAAGAATGTATACTTTTCAAGCTTCCTATTCTTGTAGGTGTAAATTTATATGCATATCAATGTTCCAAGACATATGAAGAGGAAGAGGACATGTCCCATGTTTCATATGATAGTGTGGATGGAATTTTGATGTATGAAATGCTATGTACTAGACCATACATTGCACATGTAGTGGGATTTTTGAGTAGGTATATGTCAAAACTAGGAAAGGAGCATTGGGCAATAGTAAAGAGGGTTTTTTCAGGTATTTGTGTGGAATTAATAGTTATGTATTGTGCTACCAAAGAATACCAATATTGGATAGAGTGTCAGAAATATGTGGATTTATTTATGAATACTATTATGGATATTTGGATCACAAAATATCTACAAGTGGGTATGTGTTTAACCTATTTGGAGGAACAATCAGTTGGATGAGAAAAAGATAGTCTATAGTGGCACTTTCAACTACTTAAGGTGAATACATAGTAGCCAGTAATACCAACATGAAAGCACTATGGTTATAAATTTTATGTTTAGGTATTTGATTGGTAGAGTAAGTTGTCAGGATAGATTGTGACAATGAAAGTGCAATCTTCTTAGCGAGAAACCCAACTTATAATTCTAATAAAAAGCATATTGATTTTCAGTATCACTTTGTGAGATACATGGTTGAAGACAAGAAGGTATTTTTGGTGAAGGTGCATACCTTGAAGAATTTTGTAGATTCATTTACAACGATTATGATCATTGAGAACTATTCTTGGTGTAGAGAAACAATTGGAATTGCAACCCTGGATATTTGATCAAGAAATTATGTAGCCATTGGTATGAAAAGAAAAAAGCAAGTGGGAGAATGTTGGGTATGTTTTGTATTATTTTCACATGGTTTAGTGAGAGGGGGATCACAAAGGGGTTGCATGGGAGAGGTATCCCCCCTGGTTGGTGGGGCCCAAATGGCCCCATAATGGATAAGAGAAAAATCATTGACATGTTTTTATCGAGCGATTACTCTCCATATGGTATTCTGATTCTCTTTTGTTACAATATTTACCTTATTTATATTCAATGGCGCAAGAAAATATTATGAATGTAACTATGGAACTTCTAATTCTCTTTCTCCTGCTACTTATGTTATCTAGATATCGCGTGAGTTTTCTTCTACTAGGTCATCTTCTGCAACGTAATAGCAGTGTAACACCTGTCTGACTGTCTATCGATTTTGTTCCTCATAAGATATTACAATTTCAACTTCAGGTTCTTCAAAGAAACTCTCTTTTACCAAATTTAGTTTTGTATCTATCTCTGGATTCTCATGTTCAAATGCAAATGTGGCTGCAAAATTCTGCTGCAATTCTTCCCAATTTGCAATTCCCCTATTGTTGCAATTTTGTATACCAATTCCCTGGGATGCCTTCTAATGTATGAATGAAGTGATGTGGCCATTCTTTTGGTGGTACTAGTCTCCATTGAATTATGCATATTTCTATGTGTTCTTTGGGTTGTCCCATTCCATCATATTTATCCACATATCTATTCTCCTATTCCGCCCCAAATATAATGTGCAATAATATTTTGCATTTATACCAATCATTGATATACTCTTTTTGAGTACCCCACCAACATGTAGGTGATTCTTTCAAGGAAATGTCTAAAAATGGTAACCTGTGATTTTCTAAGACTTCTAACTCAAAAATCCTTAAAAATTCTTCCAAATTGTTCTCACCATAAAAAGTTGGAGGTTCTCTTACCTCTGTGTAAACCCATCTTAGTGCACGCGTAATTCTGGCACATCTTCTGGTAGATATCTCATGTAATTAGTGTTTCCAATTCTCGAGTCCTATGTCCAAACTGAATCAAAATAAATAATGCTTCTCCAGCTTATCATTCCATCTGATGTTGGGTTAATGTAATCTTCCTCACACGCAGTAGTTCTATATAACTAGTTTATCTCTCCTTTGATGAAGTTCTCTGTCCGAGGTTCAACATATCTTCCACCTTCTGAAGGATCTAATGGTGTTATCAATCTATATTCTCCTGATTCAAAAATCATTTTCTTGGTATTCAATTTGATGATAGCTTGATTATCAAATTCCCAATCTAGTCCCCTTAATGTTGGATAAGGTGTAGTGTTATCCACTATATCAATCACCTCAAAATCTTCCATAGTGTGCACACCATCTAAATCCATTGGTATTCCTTTCAATCTACCAATTTGTATCACCCTATGTTGATTTTCCAATTTCAGCTGAATGGGCGAATATCCCAATGTAGGTTCCCCCATACATTTGCATGTTTTCTTAGGCAAAACATTTACCTCAGATCCCAAATCTAATATTATGTCACCCATGTTGAAGTATCCAATATTTTCATTCATCCTAAACTATATATCTGTTCTTGTCTTATTACGAACTTGATTTACTTTCTTTTGTTCCAGTTGTATCTCTTCTTGATATTTGCACTTTTCTAATAGACCTTATAAAATTTGTATAGATGATTTAGCATTCAACAACTTCAAGAAAGACCCCAAAAAGATTCTTAGATTACTTACCTGTTCTGAAGACTGATATTTGATAGTGTCATCGAATAAATGAGGCATATCATATACCAATACATCATCTCCTAGATTTGTACCTAAAGTAGAAGCAATATTCTCCTTCAAAATCTCTTGTCTAGCCTCTTTGAATGTCTCTTTTTCCTTTTTCACATCAAAATGTTGTTGAGGTGTTGTATTCTTTCTAACCCATTGATGTTCATCTTTATTATTCTTTACTACATCTGTTCCTATCTGTGTTCCGCCTCTAGTAACTATATTTATATTCTTCCCATCATATTCTCTAGTTTCAGCAGCAATCCATTGAACATTTTGGTTATTCTAATTCCTATTTTATTGTGTCTGTATCAAAAGTGTCGGACAAGCTTCTGTATTATGATTTGTTGCACGACAGTACATACATGTCGTTGGTGGATGTGGAAAATACCTTGCATAATGTTTGGGTTTCTGACAATTGTGAAAGGTTACTAGGCCTCTGTCTCTTCCAAATCCTCCTCTTCCATGTCCTCCTCTTCCAAATCCTCCTTTGTTTCCTTGATTATCTTCGCATGGTGTATTATACTGTGGTACTTGATTATACTGATATGGTGCTACAAACTGTTGTGCTTTATTATACTATTGTGCAGGTGGAATTATCATTAGTTCATCATGCATCCTATATGCATCTGAGGTCCTTTCCTTCATCATTTCCAAGGTTCAAAAATCCTTGTCCTCATGTCCTACAGACTTGCAGAAATTGCACTATGTACTCTTAGGAATTTTTCGGTACTTTTGCATCATGGGAAAATGAAAGGGATCATGTCCATGTGTTCTACATATTTCACACCATGGTCCTCCTGTAGGTAAGGGATTCAACAATCTTGTTCCCAAGTATTTTGCAAATGTTGGGAAGTCATTATTATTATCTCATTTTATTCTGCTTAAGGTACACCAAACAACTTCCATCTTTTCCTTCCCTTTGTTTTGATTCAACTGAAATGTCAGATTCTTGAGATCTTCTCTCAACTCTTCTACAACTGGATCTGTACGTTTATACCGATTCTCCTCTAATTTTAAGGCTTCTTATAGAGCCTCGACCTTATTCTAGAAATTATTTTTCCTCAATGGATACTTAAGATGTGGCAATAATGAATTAATGAATAGGTTTCTATGTTGCATATTTATTATAGGATTCTTTAACTTACCTTTCAATCACTTGAACTTCTAGTCAATTTCCCAAACCGAATCTCATGGCTTCTATTTGATTTCTATCATCTCATTCATGTACTGATCTTCTGAACTTGGTCGTTGGAATTCATTGATTAGTGACTTCTTCATGTCTGCGACGATTGTAGGTGCTCCTTATGGGATGTTTACTGCGAGGCCCATATATTAGTCCAATGTGCGGTCTCTGAATGTGATTGCAAGGTGCACCACTTTTGTATCTTCATCTGTGATCTTCTTAGCTTCCCAAACCTTTTCACAGATAAAAAAATACTTCTCTGGGTCCTCTGACCCTTCTCCATGAAGTTTTGGTAACTGAATAGTAGGATCATGTCCTTCCATTGTAAAATTTGTTGTACCGCCTTCGCACGGTGTAGATAACTGACTATTGCTAGATGAATTTGTACCTCCACTTGAGTTTCCACTGGACCCTCATCCTACTAAAATCCTTCTGTTATTGATTAGTGGTTGTCTAAATGATTCTTTCTCTTCAGATGTCTTAGTTGCACGTGGGGTAGTGGGTTCCACACTAATTTGGATCTGGAATGGAGATCCCTCTTCTGTGTCACACCCTTGACCTATGGTTTTCCTATCATATGTGGTGCATAGGATTTCCTCAATCTTCCCTATACCACAAAAATCCTCTACCTCCTATTCATCATTGTCCAAGCCCTCTCGCCAAGCTACTGCCCTCTTTTTCCTACTGATATTATATTGATTGGGTGTCAGTGTAAGAGAAAATCAAGTTTAAGAGGTGGTTTCATTCATGTACTATAAGATTATATGATTGTAATGAATATTGTGAATAGAATAGTATGTATTAAAGCCTTATTTTGTCTCTTGTCGTGTCTTATGTGATATTTCTAACAGATATTTGTACGAATTCGCTTCCTCCAAGCTATTTCTATCATATATCAAATTATCATAGGTGATCTTCTTGGATTTAATCATCATAACCTTCATTTTGTTAGTGCTAGTAGCCATACTTGTACTAGAGTAGAAGTCCTTCAAGATTCTTAGTTGCTTACCAAGGTCATACGGAGTACTCATGATAATAACTATATCATGAGTGTAAATAATAAGGATGATGACCCAGAGTGATAGAAACAACATACATCATCCATACAATCTTCTAACTTGTTAATCTTCTAATTACAGATCTCCCTCATACTAAGTTCTAGAAAATATCTTTTGGTGCAATTATTATTTTTAATAAAAACTTAATCTAATACTTTTAAATATTCTTATTATAATTTAATTATAGGATGTTAATATTTACAATTATAGGAATTTAAAATAATTTTTACTCAAATTTCAATTCGAAATAATTAATATTCCTTCAATCAAATTAAAAATTCATAAAACATTTAAACTATTAGCATACTTAAATAAAATATTATCAAACTTGTACAATAACTAGACGGACGTTATGTGTAAGATGTGATATTTAATCAAATTTATACAACAATCGTTAGATTGAAAATGAATTCAAAATATATGTCATAAATGAACTCGGCAGATCCAGTCACAGCTTGAAAGAAATCTAAAAGCCTACCAGACCACCAGCCATTGGCAAATTTAGATTTCGACAAATTAATAAAGCAAAACTAAATATTTCGTCATTACTTAAAGAGTGTAGAAGGGAGCGAAATTGGAAGTACTAAGAAATTATGCGACGGAGAGACAGACAAAAGAAGGGCTAGTAATGGAGGACGGTAACATTGTATTCAACGACAGCGTTGCCAGTCTTTAGATCGAAGGAATGAGTGCGAGCGAGAGCGTAGCCTCGAGCCAATCGAAACAATCCGCTACCTCCCACGATCGGCATTTCTCTCACTGTATCGAAAACCGCATTCTTCCCCACCATGGCGAGGGTGCTGCCGTTGTACGCTCCGCCCTCAAACACAAACGTGGAGGCCATGAGCAGATGGACATTCTGTTGGCAGGTTGAAACGTAGAT
>ML821964.1:116921-136511 GCA_009831015.1 Picea engelmannii
ACTTAATTGCCCTCAATTAACGGACGTTTCATCACTATTTTGTTTTAGGTTGGGCCGTCATGTGTGACCGTTAACATTCCTTGTGGAATTTGTTAATGGAAGACCGCATTTTCTGACAGAATCCTACCGCACTATAACGTGAACCAATTGATTTTTACTGCGCGTGCTAGACTGCCAATTATATGACACACCGCCTTCTTTAGTCCATGTTTCCCACTGAGAAAAGATCGCCCATGGACATTTTGTTTATAGATACGGAATTGTTTTCTCCGGCAACTAGAAACTTCTATTGGTAAAGCCACGCGATATCCACTATAGATATTGGATTATTTATTCAAGAACTACAAGATCTATTGTTCTAACACAACATTATATCCAGATCTACCATTTTGTAACCATTCACATCCATTTCATTTCATTATGAAGTAAATATCATAATTTTTCTAGTGTGCACTACATTTTACTACTATAGATTCATTCATTCATTCAGGGTAACTAACAAAAATAAATTAAACATTCCACATAGAGACACAAGGTTTTACCATGGTTCACCCCCCGGGATATGTCCACAAATATTTGGAATTATTCGTTCGTTTATTCATCTTCATCAATTTATTGCATTGCATGCATTACATAAGTAGTCATATGTGAAAATAGTGTTTATTGCATTGCATGCATTACATAAGTAGTCATATGTGAAAATAGTGCATGAGGATGAAAGGTCACACCAAGCTCCAGAAGTTGAGATCTTACCCTCTATTACAATGCATATCTCTCAAAAACTGACTAATCTCCAAAACTAGTTCCACAACTAGATAGTTGAAGAAATAGCTCCACACACCCTATCCCAACTAGATCTCCTTAGATCTCACCATACATATTTATACTACAAAAATGGGTTAAAACCCGTTACAATCATGACCAAAACCCTAACCCACTAACCCAAGGTAAGTTAGGTTTTTCTACTTTCTAACTTCCTGCACGTAGTTGATCCGCATCCTTCTTCCTCTGACTTTTCTGCTTCCTCGCATTTATTTTTCCTGTTATATAATGCACGCTCCTTTTCTGGTCCCTTTTCTAACTTTCTTCCTTGATTGTTGTGTTGTTCCCCAAAATTCCCTGCACCAACAACTTGTTCCTCCAAAAATGTCCACTAGACAAGGCCCTGTAAAAACAATGGATATTCCCTCCAAGGATCTCAATTCAAATGCATCATGATGATTAAATCAATTCAATAAAAGATCCACTTAAGCATGTGCATCCAAAACTACCTTATCAAAATAAACATGTGCTCAAATACCTTACACATTTCTCCAATTTTAGGTATGAGAGGGTTGACATAATGAACTATTGGGTGAATTGTCCCCTAAGTCAAGGAATGTATCCCAGGTGAAACCACTCTCTAAGACATGTGGAGTAATGACATGGATGGGGGAAATAATTTTTGGCATGGATTTCCTGACATACAAGGGACTGTAGTATCTCATCTATGGGTGTCTTTGTAGAAGGTGAGTTGCACATTCGTTTTCAATGCATCCTTTTTCCAAGCCCATTTATTTCCATTATTTAATTAGAATCCAAACACTGGGTACTCCCTAAGAGTGAATCGTATAGTTTGGGGGGGGGATATCACAGTTTCACTTGAAGGGAGAAGAACACATAGTTCCATGGAGGTATATTCTAGCTTGTAATGCACTTTCTGTAAATCCCTCAATCAAATGGGACATTTATATTATGTGTTTGCTTTTGCAGGTCTTTGATTATTTTTTAAGGAGAAGCATTTAATTTCTCTCAAGACCTCTTTGGGAGAGTGGTTGGAAGGTTCAAAATTAGGATTTTATATTTTTTCCAACTATCTCTCCTCTAGGCCTTTAGCCTCTTCTTCCCATGAAATGAGGGACAATCGCTTCTTCGTTCAGTACACCCGAAAATCAAAAAAAATAAGGAGATGAGGGGATGAAGTGTGGAAAGTGACAAGTATGGTTGGGAATGGCATAATGACTTTTCAAGGGGATCCCCTAGTAGAAAACCTATTCCTAATGGTGACCACTTAGTAGGGTGGAATTTCAACCACCAAGGGGAAACTAGGAAAATAGCATAATCTCCAAGCAAATGTTACATAATCAAAGGAAGTTTTAAATGAAAAAAACTCAAATGCCTCAAATATTGAAATGACACCCACCATAATACCTAGCTTGTACCTCATGTATTAAGACCCAATGTCTTCCGGAAGCGAGCTGGTCTGGTGGATACCCTCACGATGAACCTAGAACCTATGGTGGTGAAGCAAGATTCTATTTGTGCATGTGGAAACTGCTGGTAAATATATCTATCTATACTTTATGTCTGCAACGTAAGGACCTCGAGACATTATCTCCTTAGTTATCCCTAGAATTGGTTATAAAAATTTGTATGTACATGTTCCAAAGGAAAATAGGAGTAAGCTATATAATAAGGATGAAAAGTGTATATTTATTGACTATAAATATGGTTTGAAAGGTTATAATATTTGGAACCCATAAACTAATAAGGTAGTGTATAATTGAGATGGGACTTTTAGAGAAATCAAAGATGTTGACAAACAAGGAGTCCTACCAAGGGAGAATCAACAAGAGAAAATAGAGTTTAAGTTAAAGGATGATGAGTCAAACTCTATATAAGAACATTAATCAAAATAAGAATAACCTCATACTACGGTATTGAGGAGATCGATTCAAGAAAGAAGGAAACCAAAATGGTATAGTCCACCTAATTTTCATTCTAATCTTTCATTGTTTATTACTCATGATGATCCTAGAATTGTTCAGGAGGAAGTAGATTCATAGGATGGAAAACTCTGGAAGAGGGACATGGTTGAAGAAATGGTAGCCTTGGACAAGAATAAGGCTTGGGATCTGGTGGAGTTTTCGACTAGAAGAAATCCCATTCGAAGCAAACAAATGTTTAAAAATAAGTTTAATGTGGGGGGTAAAGAGGAGAAATACAAAGCTTAGTTTGTAGGAAACGTTTAGTCCCAGGTAGAGGGAATTGACTTTGTTGATTTTTTTTCTCCTATTTCCATGTTAACTTCTATTAGATATGTTTGATTTGTTGTTGCTACATTTATTTTGGAGTAGAATAAATGGATGTAAATAAAAAATTTCTACATGGGGATTTCAAAGAAGAAATCTACATGAAGCAACCAAAAGACTTTGCAGTGAAGGGAAATAAACAAATAGTATGTAGGATGAAAAGGTCCATATATTGGTTAAAGAAATTACCAAGGATGTGATATCGAAAATTTGTTAATTATATATTGGGACTTGGATTCACAAGGAGAAAATTAGATCACTATGTGTGTTTCAAATTAGTCGGTGATTAACTTTTTTATTTGGTCTCGTATGTGTATGATATGTTGTTGATATGAAACGACGAGAAAATTATCCTGGATGTGAAAACTCGATTTTCCTCTAAATTTTACATGAATGATCTTGGCGTTGTAAATTTTATTTTGGGCATGGAAATTAAAAGTGATTAGGAAAATAGGAAACTCTTGTTGAATAAGAGAAAATATGTTCAGTCAATATTGCAAAGGTTTAATATGAAAGAATGTAGACTTTTCAAGGTACTTATTCATGTAGGTGTAAATTTATATGTATATCAGTGTCCCAAGACATATGAAAAGGAAGAGGGCATGTCCCATGTTCCATATGCTTGTGTGGATGGAATTTTGATATATGCAATGCTATGTACTAGAACATACATTGCACATGCAGTGGGAGTTTTGAGTAGGTATATGTCAAAACTAGGAAAGGAGCATTGGGCAATAGTAAAGAGGGTTTTAAGGTATTTGTGTGGAATTAATAGTTATGGATTGTTCTACCAAAGAAGACCAGGATCGGACAGATTGTTGGAAATACATGGATTGTTTTATGCATACCGTGATGGATATTTGGATCACAAAATATCTACAAGTGGGTATGTGTTTAATCTATTTGGAGGAACAATCAGTTGGATGAGAAAAAGATAGTCTATAGTGGAACTTTCAACTAATTAAGGTGAATATGTAGTAGCCAATAATTCCAACAAGAAAGAAATATGGTTATAGATATTATGTTTAGGTATTGGGTTGGTAGAGTAAGTTGTAAGGATAGATTGTGACAATGAAAGTGAAATCTTCTTGGTGAGGAACCCAACTTATAATTCTAATACAAGGCATATTGATGTTCAATATCCCTTTGTGAGATACATGGTTGAAGACAAGAAGGTATTGCTGGCAAAGTTGAATACCTTGAAGAATGTTGTAGATTCACTTACAACGATTATGAGCATTGAGAACTATTCTTGGTGTAGAGAAACAATGGGCATTGCAACCTTGGATATTTGCTCAAGAAATTATATGGCTCTCAGTATGAAAAGAAAAAGTAAAGTGGAGAATGTTGGGTATGTTTTATATTCTTTTCACGTGGTTTAGTGGGAGAGGGATCACAAAGGGGTTGCATGAGAGAGCTAGCTCCCCCGGTCAGTGGGGCCCAAAGGGGCCAGTAATGAATAAGAGAAAAATCATTGACATGTTTCTATCGAGAGATTACTCTTCATATGGTCTTTTGGTTTGGTGATTGTATGGCACATGATTTTTTGGTCCATGGTAATGTAATTCCTGTTAAGGAACTATAGTTGAATTCTAATCCAGGGTTAATGTATTAGGGGGTTTTTAGATTCCATGGGATCCTTTATATATTTTTTTGTAAACAATGATGAATATGAATAGAAATAGAGGTGCAACTCTAAAATAGGTTGTTGGTTTTTCCAATTGGGTTTTGTTGGAGGCATACCAAAGTGGAAAGAAAGGTGATTTTGGGAAAGAAGGCATGCACGAGGAAAGCGACAGCTGGAAGGAAAAGCAACATGCACACATGCATGGAAGACCTAATGATGGTAGGGTTAGGGTTTTCGTAATGTATTATAATGACTGAAGAGCCAGAAAAGTATAAATAGAGATACCTAGGTCTCATAGTGAGGGGGTTATATAGTCGTTACCAGTCATTATTATAGAGAGAATTGTTGTAGTGAGTCAACATGTAATATTTTGCTGTATGACCCACTTTTGTAAGATGTTGAGCTAGAGAGGACGGAGGACGGTAGATCTTGAGGGTTATATCACAGGGTGAGGAGCCTGGTGCGATCTAGTCAACCTCATATAGATCTTACCCAATTGCAAAGAGTTGTAAAGCACGTGGCGTTGTAATGAAAGAACTACTATAGTAAAAGAGCGAAGAGTCAGATCTTTGTGGACGTAGCCTAGGAGGGGGTGAACCACGGTAACATCTTTGTTATGGGATTGAATGCATGAGTGTTCCTTTATTGTCATCAAGCAAATATTTCCATGTTGAATGAATGAGTGGTTACAATTCCTGCATAATCGTAAATAAGAGTACATTGTGTTTATAAGTTACATTAGAGTTTCAGTATACAACTCCCATCTCTCGCACTCAATCTTAGGCTGCAAACACATGAGTATTGTAGCCACCCATTAAGACTATCTTGGGTGAGACGACGCAGTGCACCCCCTACGCTTTTAGAGGGGTGTCGATAGTTTTAGAGGCTTTGTTGGAAATTCGAGCAAACATGAAACCTGGGTCAATAAAATCAGACAAAATACAAGATAAGAGAGAGTAACCAACAAATTATTATGTTGTTGTTGGTAGGAACAAGAGAGGATTGAGTAGATGAGGTAAGCTTAGAAAGATAAGAGTAAAGAAAAGAAGAAAGCAATGAGCCATTATAAGGGGATGTTGAGACCGTGGAATCCCACAAAAGCATAGATCGAAACTTAGATAAGAAAAAAAGAGCTGGAGTTTGCACAGAAAGATAACAGAAAGACTAGAATAACACCCCACAGATATCTTGAGAAATATTTGTTTACTTATTTGCATGAAGTCTTTTTATGTGATTATCCACACTTATTACATGAGTGGATACTAAGGTTGAAGGATAACCTTGCAATGAACCAGACCCAACAGTTAGAGTGGAACCCATTACAGATTGAGAAGTTACAACATGTGAACAACAAATTCACCTATGTAGTAAACTTTTGGCTCGACAATATTGTGGAAGGCTTTATAACAGAGTTCGTAGTAGACACAGCGAGGTCGTACAACACAACGGAGCAAGATTTTCTATGAGGACCTCGAGGAAGGTACATTCGATCGTTGTATACTTCTATTAAAATATTGTTATATAACAAAAGTGTAATGACAATGGAGTCAGAAAGCTAAAACTTCCTTGTGTGCATGGGGGAAGCACTAACAGAAAAAGGAGAAATGGAAGGAGGAAAGGATAAGAGAAAGAAGGAGGAACCCTTGGACCCAATCATGTTGGATGACGACCTAATAAAGCGGATCATGGTGACAACTGGAACGACGCGTACCGGAGTACCCTACCAATACAAGGTGAATACCAAGAAGAGATTCATAGTCACGTGGGAAGGCTTGGCAAGTGACGAGGAAGAGTTAGAGGATATCTAGGATGTGGAGTAGATTGAGAAAATCCTGTGCACAACATATGAGAGGAAGACAAGAGGTCCAAGAATGGGAAGAGAAGGCAACAATCCTATCCATATTAATGTCAGTGTGGAACCCATAAACCCATGTGCAACTAATACACAAAAGAGAACACCACCATTTAGAGAAACGAAGTTTAGAAGCAGTCAGACAACAGGAAGTACATCCACACAAGGAACAATAACTGGAGAAACTAGTTCAAGAAGTACTAGTCAAGTATCTACATCGTGTGGAGGTAGTAGTTGAACATTCAGGATGGCAGGACATGATCCTACCATCAGGTTACTAGAATTTCGAGGAGAAGCAACAGACGACCCTGAGAAACACTTGTTCATCTGTGCAAAGATCTGGGAAGAAAAATAGATCATTGATGAAGATACTAAACTTGCACAGTTAGCTATTATTCTAAGAGACCACGCACTAGAATGGTACATGAGTCTAGATGCAAACAATGCACCTGGGATGAAAAGAACACTGACAGACATTAATAAGTTATTGATTAAGGAGTTCCATAAGACGATTTCAGAGGATCAATACATGAATGAGATGATCAAAACTAGACAGAAACTAGGATAATCCATATGGGAGATTGACCAGAGATTCAAGAGACTAAAGGGAAAGTTGAAATATCTCATGATCGATATGCAACATAGGCACATATTCGTCAATTCACTGCTACCACACTTAAAGTATCCACTGTGACAACAAAAGTTTTAGATGCAAGCAGAGGCTTTGCAGGAAACCTACACCTGGAAGAAAACTAGTATCAACGGACGGATCCAGCCATTGAAGAACTAAAGGACGATTTGAAGAACTTAATGTTCCAACTAAACCAGAATAAGAGTAAGGACAAATGAGAAGTTGTTTGGTGTACTACATGCAGGATGGAAGGGAACCACAAGAATGAATGTCCAACATTCACAGAGTATATGGCAACCGAAATGCCAAATCTGTTATCAACAGGATGACTATGGTGCAAAATATGCAAGAAGCTAGGCCACGATCCATACCATTTCTCAATGATGTAGAAATACCAAACAATCCCAAAGAGTTTGTATTGCAACTTTTGGAAATCAGTGGGCCACGATGACAAATATTTTAGAACCATGGAGTCGATGAGAGAGAGGACATCATATGCATATAGAGTGCAGGCATCAATGATGAATGGGCAAGCTGCACCACAGTTTAATCAAGTTCCAGCTCCATACAACACTGCGCAGCAGCAGTATAATACTCTGAAACAACCATATAATACCATGTAGCCATAGTACAACACAACAAAACCTCGGTAAAATACCACGCAGTACAATCAGACGCCTCAGTACAACACACTAAGAGTAGATCAAGCAGGCTACAAAGGTGGAGGAAAAGCGAGAGGAAGTTTTGGACGAGGTAGAGGACCAGTGGTATGTCACAATTTTCAACAACTAAGACATTATGAAAGGGAATGTCTACTTCCACCAACAACTTGTATGTATTTTCATGCATCGGACCATGATACAGAAGAATGTCTGACACTGTTAGTAAAGATTCAGGAAAAGAGGAACCAAAACAACTAGAATGTTCAGTGGATTTCAGTCAAAGCGAGGGACGGAGGACAAAACATCAACATAGTTACCCCGAGAGGAGGTAAAAAAGGAAACGACGTAGTCCGACAAGAGCCAGGACAACACCAGTGGGTGAAAAAGAACACTGAACCAAGGAATCAATTCGATGTGCAGAATGAGAAGGAGATATTTAAGAAAGCAACGAAATAATTTCATAAGGAATACATGGCGTTGACTTCAACTTCGCAGCAAAGAAAGGAAGCACTGGAGTACGAGATGCCTCCATTATTGGATCATACCAATGGAATGCAACCCATGGGACAAGTAAGTACAATCAAAGGATTTTTGCAATCATGTGTAAAAGTATTAAATGATCCATCATCTGTGAAAACATTGAAAAACATACTAGAAAAATGTAGCAACGAGATGGAAGGAAAACTAGAGCCAAAAACAGTCAATCACCTAGAGCCAAAAGCATTACTTCATGTGCAATAGACTCAGATACTAGTTTAGAGAACTGGCAACAAAGGCTACATGAAGTTTCCACAAGAAGATGTGCACGAATAGACTGTGTAGTAAAATGGGTAGGCACAGAGATAAGGGAACCACCCAGTTTCCACGGGATAAACGACCTGGAAATATTCTTGGCACAGTAAGAAGATGAGGTTTCAGAGAATCAAAGACTCTTAGCACTTGATATATCACTCAGGGCCACACCTACGAGATGGTGGGGTGCACACAAAGAGAAAATCACAGATTGGTACCAATGTAAGTGGTTAATGTGCATAAGGTTTGGCACAGAACAGAAAGACAACAAGAAATGATAGAAGTACAATGGACAGGGGGCACCAGCGGAACACTTGGAGAAGTGTATAACGTTGTGGAAAAAGACACCCCCAGAGGAATGGCCTCATCATTTCATACACACTCTAGAGAGCATACCAGAGAATTGGTATACAGACTAGGAAAAACGCAAAGGAATTGCGACTTGGATGACATTACAATAGAATTTTATAGTCACTTTCGCATTCGATCATGAGAACCCCAACATAGATGCAGTGCTTAAACAGATAAGAGGAGTAATATTCATCACGGGACCAGAAGTCGAACTCATAACACAAAAAAAACAGTAGAACAAACAGACAGCCAATGAATTATTGTCTTGTTACCATGTGCACGAAGATGCACCAGAGGAAGACGATCCATGCAATATTTAGATCGAGGAAGCCGAAGGAGAAAGAGAAGTGGAGGGTCCACCCATAGAATCAGAAGTTATTTCTGCATCGATCAAGGTAAATAAAGTCAACATTGGGACAATTGAGAACCCCAAAATGGCCAACATTGGAGATTACTAGGATGAACAAACAGTGGAAATCATAACAAAGTTATTGCATGAGTACATCGACCTGTTTCCCACAACATTTACAGAGATGAAGGGTATAGAAGGAGAGCTAGGAGAAATGAATATACCACTCAGACCTGAAGTGAGACCAATCAAACAACGACCTTACAGACTGAACCCAATATTTAGAAAGAAATTCAAAGTTGAGATCGACAGGATGATCGAGGCTGGAATCATAGAACCAGTGGAAGAATCGAAATGGATAAGCCTGATGGTAGTTCGGAACAAAAAACAAGGAGGGATAAGGATATGCATCAACTTGAGGAAGTTCAATGATGGATGCCTACCTGACCCGTTCTCTACACCTTTCATGGATGAAGTGCTAGAGAACGTAGGAGGACATGAAGCTTACTCCTTCACTGATGGATTCTCAGGCTACCATCAGATCAAGATAGCACAGGAAGACAGATACAAGAAGATAGATACAAGACCACATTTGCGACAGCGTGGGGATCCTACCAGTACATAGTCATGTCATTTGGACTGAAGAATGAACCAACAATATTTTCCACAGTAGTCATCGTCGCGTTTAAGGAACTCATCCATAAGTTTATCAAGGTATACCTGGATGATTGGACAGTCTATAGTTTGTTGAAAGACCATGTAGAGGTCTTACGACTGATGTTAGAAATATGTAGGCAATGACATATATCATTGAACATAAATAAATGAATATTCGAAACACCATTTGGGATACTATTGGCACATATAGTATGCAAACAAGGTCTACTAGTAGATCCTGCAAAGATTGCAGTCATTGCTAACTTGCCACCACCTAAAAAATTCCACCAACTAAGAGTGACATTGGGACACACAAGGTACTACAAAAATTTCATCAAAGGATATGCGTAAATTACTGTGCCAATGGAAAAACTGTTAAGAAAAGATGCAAAGTTTCAATGGAACAATGAGTGTCAACATGGTCTAGATACCCAGAAGGAAAAGATTATCACCACGCCAATATTAGTATTTCCGGACTGGGAGAAGACATTCCACGTCCATGTAGATGCATCAGCCATATCACCAGGAGCTATCTTGGCACAGCCAGGAGTAGGGGATTTGGATCACCCCATAACATTTGCGATTCAGAAGTTGTCAGAATCATAATAGAACTATAACACTATAGAGAGAGAGAAGGCCTAGCTATGGTCTACACACTGCAGAAGTTTAGACATTTTTTATTGGGGAAGCACTATAAGATGTTCCCAGTCACTTAGCCCTTAAATACCTAGTCAACAAGCCAGTGTTGGGGGGGGAGAATCTGTCGATGGTTACTATTATTTCAAGAATACGACTTTGAAGTCATAGTCAATCTAGGGAAATTGAATGCAGGACCCGACCACCTATAAGGGTCACAAACAAGGAAGAACCTACGAACTTAGAGGATAACTTCCCAGACGCACAGTTATTTTCAATACATATCATTGATGAATACTTTGCAAATATTATTCAGTACTTGAGCACAGGTATCGCACCGCAGGAATACAACACCACACAGAAGAAAAACCTTGTAGTCCAAGTTGCATACTATCAAATGATCGTAGGAAACTTATACAAAATGGGTGCAGATAACATCTTGTGGAGATATGTGTTAGAGCACGAAAGACCAAAAATTTTAACATAATCCCATGAGAGAATAGCAGGAGGACATTACACAAGAAAAGATACCATGCAAAAGGTATTGCGCGCAGGATTATGGTGGCTGACCATTCACCGAGACTCGAAGGAGTATTGTCAAATATGTTATGTCTATCAAAGGGTAGGTAGACCCAACAGAAGGGACAAGATGCCATTACGACCACAGATAACATTCCAGGCATTCTATAAAAGGGAGATAGACTTTGTGGGACCAATCAACCCACCAACGAAAATAACAAGATCAAGGTACATTATCACTGCAACAGAATACCTAACAAGATGGGTGGAAGCAACACTAGTGAAGGATGCAACGCAGAAACAACATCACACTTTCTATTTGAACAAGTATTCACTCGATTTGGGTGCCCATGAGTTTTGATGAGTGACCAAGGCACGCACTTCCTAAAAAACACTATCAACACTATGACTGAAGAGTTTGAAGTGCATCATCAGAGGAGCACACCATATCACCCACAGGAGAATGGTACAATAGAGGCATTCAACAACATTATTGAAAATGCACTAACTAAGATCTGTAATGTCAACAGGGATGATTGGGACCTCAAAATAACAACAGTATTATGGGCCTACAGGAATATGTGAAAAACTTTGATAGGGAACACACCATTTAAACTAGTATATGGTCAAGAAGTAGTGGTGCCATTAGAATTTCTAGTACCCATCTTTCTCGTAGCAACAATTACACACATGACAGAACGAGGCATAGTACAGGAGATACTAAACCAGTTAATGACCATGGAAGAATATTGCATCTTAGCAGGGTTCCACCAACAAGGCTAGAAAGAAAGGGATAAATCTTGGCATGATCGACACAATAAGAAGAAAATCTTCAAGGAAGGAGATCTAGTATTGATGTATGATAGAAAATCATTTCAACACCGAGGAAAGCTAAGAATGCATTGGTTAGGACCGTACGAAGTAAAATCCATCACATATGGAGGAGTTTTATAGTTAACAGACTTATCAAGCGCAGAACGCAAAGGGATAATCAATGGGAGCCGACTGGAGCTGTACAAGGAAACTCAACCACCCACTACTTGAGAAGTCACTGCGAAAAAAAAAATAAAAAAAAAATAGAATTTCAAACAATACCAATAGAGGCAGAGTGCATCGAAAGAAGAAGGAGTATGCACACTTAGGAATACAAACTCGGCAAGGACAATACCAATGACCAAGTCACCATGAAAACAAGTGGGAAAAGTAAATATGACAAAAGAAGTACAAAATGACGAAGTTATGTGGAATTGAATGACGAAAAGGAACGAGGGGACGCTAAATTAATCGTGCCAATTGGAGATAGAAAGGGAAAGTAATAGAAAGTACGAAAAGAACTGGAGGTTCATTGAACCCATAATTAAAGTAGCGTCTTCGACAAGCTTCATGCGACGCCCATACAAAGTACGAACGTGGGGGAAAAGAGTCTATTTGCGAAAATAGAACAGACAGAGAGAGATAGAGGTTAAGGATCACAGAGCGGAGTTCAGAAAGGGCACATAGACCATTCATACCCAACAAACGTTTGACACTCACCACCATGGCACGACCAAAGAAAGTAGAAGCAAGCCAAACTTCTAGAAAACCCAGAGTTAGAACCAGAGCACAGGTACAATTGGAAGAAGGCAACCAGTAGTTGTCGAAAATCATCAATGTCAACGAAATCCCATCCCTAGACACAACACTATTGAACCCCAGACATGTGGTGGAAGAAAACCAATAGCCAACAGTGGACGGTATGAATGTAGATATGCCAGTAGAGGCACCCGAGCAACAGAACCAGGACAAAGAAACCCTAAAGGAGGCGCAACCAAAGAACACCGAAATAGATTTGAGAGTCAATGGGATGACGCCAAATCAAGAGGTAGTAGTCGAGCCAGACGAGTCTCAAACGACTGTGTCAGACCACCCACTGGAAGGAACAATTGAAGATGTTACGGGATGGCCAAAATGGTATTCTGAAGTACAAATGATGGTCGTTGGAGCCTCGATCCAACCACCACCAATGAAAAACAAGTAGCAGGTACCTAGGTCACCTCACAAGAAACCTGTCGTAGCCATTTTTTTGTCTCATATACCAGATGGGGTACAAGTGAAACTAGACTTGTTGGGTCATATCGACAAGCTAAAATATTTGGACCACGAAGTAGAAAACATGGGCAAGTTCCCGTAATTTGCAAGGAGGGTATACTTATAGACGGTGGTCATAAATGTGGTTGGGGAACCGATTGATCATCCACTCCAGTTGGAAACAGGGTTGGAAAAAACAAGCATTTTAGGTCTGTTAGGACTACCACACTTTGGTAGAGGACAATACGCAAGCACTTGCATCAAACAATTGATGTCAGTCACACATGGCAGGGACATATGGTTGGAAAATATCGTCTCGATAGACATAGATCTTATTGCGAACATTACAGGGTCACTATCCTGGGGCATGGATCCCACACAAATCATCGACGATAAGACAAAGGAGAAAGCACTTGCGGAGGAAATGAATAAGAAATATGGTATGGATAGGGGGACATGGGGAATCATCATCAAGAAGATCAATGATGTCACAACACAAATGGCCACAAAAATCTTAGCATGCAAGCTACTAAGGAAATGTTGCAGAGAGGAAGTCTCGGCTAGGGTCATCGCAATCGCAGCACAATGTGTCGAGGGAACCCTATCTGTTAAATTTATTTATGGATGATTACAAGGATGCGTAGGATTTTAGAAAAAAAAATCACTACTCATGGTTGCTCATGCTAATATCCTTTATGGGATGGAGGGAACCAAGATATGTCTCTTTCGCTACCAGACCCAAACCAAATCAGGGAGCGAGATATATATTACTAGGAGCCACATCCGATGCCAGGCAGAAAAATATGAACGGATCCATATTCGAAGGATACCTTCGTGACTTACAGGAGGCCATCTCCAACATGTGGAGGATAACACCACAGGTTGTCACACAGTATCAAGACATCGCCAACTTCAAGGCCACGCGACACATGATGTGGATGCAGGCGCGGAAGGACCCCAATAAGCAGTGGCTAAAAATGTGCTATTGTATCACAGAGGGAAACATCGACATGGTTATCAAAGACTAGGAGGACGAGTGGAAGATTCAAGTCCTCACCCAAGACTTCCTGAAAAGGATAGCAGAAGAGGAGGTAGAGTAGGGAGAAACACAACCTCAAGAAGTCCTAGTGCCCAAGAAACGAAGGACGTCCCAGACAAAGACAAAGAAAACAAATGAAGGGACAACTAAGACAGGGACCTAGAAGGGGAAGAAGGATAATACGTAGTCGGCCAAAGAAAAATAGAAAGAGGCCGAGGTCGTGCAAGGGACTACACCCAGTCCCAATCCCTAGGAACCAGGCCTTAATAAGAGACCAACTACTCAAAAAGGGGGTGCGTGCAAGAAAACGAAGGCACAAATAACACCTCCAGAATATATGATCACAGAGGATGATGGAGAAATGATAACCCGAATGGTTCAGGATTATATATCCGAGGATTTTGACATTGTTGCACACCATAGGGACAGAATTCAAGAGGATCTACATGCAACAATTCCTCAAGCAGATCGGGGAAGCACAGACAGCGGCAGCAGCATGGGAACAGGTCCATGAGCATCGCAGATAGAAGAGAGACTGGAAGAAGGCGAGCGATATATAGTCCACACAATACCACATCCGAATGAAACATTCCACATCACACCTAGTATGTTGCGCATGGACGAAATAGTGGGGTAGACACCCCTAAAGGACTTAGCTCAAATCCAACTGGTATTACTGCGGATACCATCCAAGGCTCTACACAAATTGCAGGTTAGCGTTACCCAGAAGGTACAGTCTCGTGCACGCATAGACTTAGCTGAACTATAACAAGAAACAAAAAAGAGGGACGTGCTAGAAATAATATGTGAGCAAGCTAAGTTTGAAACCCAAGAGGAAAGGGAGTGCAGGAATGGATTGGAGTATAATGTGGCAGGAACTTATGAAAAAATTCCAAAAATCTCGCAGAGCGACGAACTCACAGCAACATAAAAGATGGATTCCATTGCGCAAGAAATCGATCAATACCAAAAGGATATTGAGAATCTCCATGAGAATCTTACACCCACTGCTCTACTAATAGTAAATGAGCAAAGGAAGCAAGAAGTAACAGAGCAGTCGCACGAGATAGAGCAATAGGTCAGCACAACAACTGACTTGTTCGATAAAGGAGCACAAATTTGGACAAAGTTAGAGGAGGATGAGCAAGTCCAAAAGTGGGACAAGAAAAAAGGATAAGCCCAGCTATCCAAGACCTCAAGCAGAGGCAGAAGACATTGCCCATCATGAAGTGCATCAAAGGGGTGCAGGATATGAAGAAACTGTAGGCAGAACTCACCACTATGCAAACTCAAAAAAAGGATCATCAGGCTCAAATGGAACCGCTTCAAGAGTGGGTAGAATAAGTCCTTGCATAGGCAGAAGAACCCAAGACATATAGCACAGACTCAGGCAGAGTGTGCAGGATTGATTAATGACGAAATTACAGTCCAGATAGTGGACACACTCAAGGAGAAGACCATGCAGGCACAAACATAAGTAGCAGAGGTCAAGGAAAAGTTTTAGGCGATCACCAAGGAGATTAAATAAGCGCACAAAGATTGTGTGGCTCAGGACGAGCCACATGTCAATGTTGGGGGCATGTTGAAGGCAGACCAAAGCGGAAAGAAAAGCATTTTTTGGAAAGAAGGCATGCATGAGGAAAGCGACAGCTGGAAGGAAAAGAAGCACGCACACATGCATGGAAGACCTAACGATGGTAGGGTTAGGGTTTTGGTAATGTATTGTAACGACTGAAGATCCAAAAAATTATAAATAGAGATACCTAGGTCTCATAGCGGGGGGTTATCTAGTTGTTACCAGTCATTATTATAGAGAGAATTGTTGTAGCGAGTCGACATGTAATATTTTGTTGTATGACCCACTTTTGTAAGCTGTTGAGCTAGAGAGGATGGAGGACGGTAGATCTTGAGGGTTAGATTGCAGGCTGAAGAGCCTGGTGCGATCTAGTCCACCTCATATAGATCTTACCCAACTGCGAAGAGCTGTAAAGCACGTGACGCTGTATTGAAGAACTACTATAATAAAAGAGAGAAGAGCCAGATCTTTGTGGATGTAGCCGAGGAGGGGGTGAACCATGGTAACATATGTGTTATGGGATTGAATGCATGCGTGTTCCTTTATTTCCGTCAAGTAAATATTTCCATGTTGAATGAATGAGTGGTTACAATTCCTGCATAATCGTAAATAACAATGCAGTGTGTTTATAAGTTACATTAGAGTTTCGGTATACATCTCTCATATCTCGCACTCAATCCTAGGCTGCAAACACATGAGTATTGTAGCCACCCATTAAGACTATCTCGAGTGAGACGATGTAGTGAACCCCATGCGTTGTGGTTCCTTCTGGTTTACCAGAGGGGCCGATAGTTTTAGAGGCTTTGTTGGAAATCCGAGTAGACATGAACCCTGGGTCAATAAGCTTAGACATAATACAATATAAGAGAGAGTAACCAACAGGTTTCCATGGTAAATATTTGTGTATATGTGTGTTTTCATTTGTTTTTCTTTTCTATCTTGATAATATGTGCATATATTGCATTACTGTGAAAGGTTTAAAACTTACAAGTGAGTGTGACAACATTGATGGCTAGAATCATGGAATTGGCTTCATTATTGAAATAAATTCAATCACAATGATCAATAAAACATTGGAAAATGTTCTTTCTTCTTTGCAAATCCTATAAAAAAAAATCAAATTTCTACAAATATAATCCCAACTCTTGAATGATGAGTTAAGGGAATTCAAAGATCAGGGACCAGTCAAGAATTATGAACAAGCATTTGTCAAGAATAATCTTCATTAACATGTAGTTCAAGGAAGTAAATTAGTTGACGATAAATCACAGGATCCCAAATCATAGATCTTAAGTGCTAGGGACCTTGAATCCTTTTTATTTGATGTTACAAAAGTAAGGATTGATGCATTTATGAAAGAAAACAATAAAAAAAAGAATTCATCTTTCCAACAACATTGTCAAGCCTTGGGAAAGAATTACAATTTGACAAATATTGACATGATTTAGGATATGGAAAAGGAAACAATTTCCATATCCCAGATTAGTACAAACTGGTTAAGCTTGTAAGTGGAATATTTCTTCATGAAAATACATTAGAATTCAATGATACAGTTGATTATCAACATATTGAAGAAAAGCTTGAGTGCCAACAATGTCATTGAATTGGTCATATGGTTGATCATTGTTTTAATCTCGATACTCATCTACATTATGACAAGCATAATCATTCATCATACAGATGCTCCATACTAGATAAATATGGAAGATTCAAGATTCATTGTGGGTGGATCAATCCTTGGAAATGATTATCAATAGCCAAGTAGTTAAATTATCCTTATTGTAGAATTATCTCTTGAGTAAAGACACATCTTGCAGCAAATAGTCATTCAATATCCTTGGACCTTAAAGGTGAATGCACACAAATGAAAATAGAGTCAATGAATCTCAAATGGTACTCTCTTACAACATGGGGGGGACACTAATGAGTGAAGATAGTTTGTGGTAAATAGAAACCACCAATGAAGTGAAAATGGTTACCGGTCAACAAAAGCCAAAATATATAATGATGAATCGGTTAAGGGTAACCCACAAGAAAACCCTAGATGTATCACCTTTTAGCTGACAAAGAGGGGAATAATGATGATGATTGTCAAACTTCAAGTTTTGAACACAACAAAAAATATGCCAAATGGGCATCAACCATTCGTACAAGGTAGACCTAGACAAAACAAATGTCAAATGGCCGAATACAATAACAACAAGAGAATTGCAAATATTTCATGCTTTTGATAAATTTCCATTTGGTAATTTTTTAGGTTTTTGCAACTTTTTGTATTGTGTGTGATCTCCATTAATTATTCGATTTTGATCTTAGCATGATGATTGATTCATAATTTGAGCAGTTCTAGCAAGACTCTTGGTTTACTACTCAGTGGCTATTTGGAAGAATTATGGTTCAGTTGAATTATACAAATTGATGATTGAGATGTTGATTGAAACTATTTTTTTTGTCATTTTTAGAGCAATTTTGTGAACATTTTGTTCACCTAGATGATCATTTGACCTAGAGAAGGATAGATAGATTCATCTACATTGCAACTTGGCATTTGTTTGAGTTGTCAAACATTTTTAGAGATGTTTCATTATTGCATCTAATTAACTTCTTTTGATTCTCCCTTATAAGATATTACATTTCACATCAGTGAAGAAAGTGTAAGTGCTATGGCTCACATGTTTGAAAAGTGGGATGTTCCAGATTCTATGAGATTTTAGCATCCAAAATTGATATTTTTTCAAGTAGTTCTTCATCAAGGTTCAACTTGGGAGTTTCATAATGAAGACGTTAGAATGACACCAGTTTTTGCTACCTTTCTAGTACTATTGTTTAGATTTATGATTGAGGGGAGGTGTTATCCTATGACTCCTATACAATCATGAATTCCTACACCACCTTTTCATATTTCACATTATGGGATATAGTTTTTATCCTAACTCGGTATTAGATCCTTTTTTTCCTCCTCCTATATGTATCTCTTGATTGGGTGTTAGTGTAAGAGAAAATCAAGTTTAAGAAGTGGTTTCATTCATGTACTATAAGATTATATGATTGGAATTAATATTGTGAATAGAATAGTACGTATTAAAGCCTTATTGTGTTCCATGTTGTGTCTTATGTGATATTTCTAACATATATTGTACGAATTAGCTTCCTCCAAGCTATTTCTATCATTTATCAAATTATCATAGGTGATCTTCCTGGATTTAATCATCATAACCTTCATTTTGTTAGTGCTCATAGCCATACTTGTACTAGATTAGAAGTCCTTTAGGATTCTTAGTTGCTTACCAAGGTCATAAGGAGTGCTCATGATAATAACTATATCATGAGTGTAAATAATAAGGATGATGACCCAGAGTGATAGAAACAACATACATCATCCATACGATCTTCTAACTTGTCAATCTTCTAATTACAGATCTCTCTCATACTAAGTTCTAGAAAATATCTTTTGGTGCAATTATTATTTTTAATAAAAACTTAATCTAATACTTTTAAATATTCTTTTTATAATTTAATTTAATTATAAGACAATTATAGGAATTTAAAATAATTTTTACTCAAATTTCAATTCGAAATAATTAATATTCCTTCAATCAAATTAAAAATTCATAAAATATTTAAACTATTAGCATACTTAAATAAAATATTATCAAACTTGTACAATAACTAGACGGACGTTATGTGTAAGATGTGATATTTAATCAAATTTATACAACAATCGTTAGATTGAAAATGAATTCAAAATATATGTCATAAAT
>ML821965.1:0-11318 GCA_009831015.1 Picea engelmannii
TGGATACCATGGTCACAAATTATTTCCAAGATTTATTATTTAATTATATTAATAATATACTAGTAGGTGGGACCCCTTGTTTGACTTATGGAACTATGACGGAGAAGCAACACATATATTTTGTTTTCCTATGTGTTGATTGCAACACAGATTCTATGGCTTATTCACTTCAAATCGTGGTTAAAATGCTTATGATAAGAAATTATGGGCAAGATGGTTAAACCAGGAAAGAATGTTGTCTTGATTACCTCTTGAAAAATGTGATATGTTGCTTTAATGGGTGAAGGAATAACACCCCAGTTTGTTTTTTATTTTATATGGACTATATTGTATATGGGTGACAACCCCAACTCTTTCTACAATTGTGGTGTGCATTGTTTTGGTAGAAATATTAGTTGTATTCCTAGAAAATAGTCATATGTTAAATGTGATGGTGGAAAATCTTGACGCATTTTTAAATTGGAGCATATGAAAACTTTGGGATAGTTGGTTTGCATTAATAAATGTGTATTCTAATGGAATGTGAGCTATATAGTGCACTTGGCTCGTACTAGCGATGAATGAATGTCAAGGGAGAAGCACCATGCAGTAAATGCATGTCGGTCTTACTCACCTCAAGCCCACCACCCTAGTCATTTTCATTGCACTCTCTTAGTTGTTGCTGCTCCTCGGAGGAGGTATACAACCTGGTCATTTGTCCTTACGTAATATTTTACAGGTATGGGATTTTTCTTACTTCTCCATCCATGAACTTCTCTCTTCTCTTATATCAAGCATTGTCTCTTGTTTCTCGTGGTCTATGTATTTCTCAAGCTATCATGATGTTTTTGGACTGTGTATTGGTTGTTTGCAAACTTTGGTTTCCCATGGTGGTTTTTTTGAGATTATTGGCATTTAAGAAAAGAAAGGTCGTGGATGTCTTTTGTGTATGCAAATGTTCATGATTTTTTCTTAGAAAATGAGTGTTGTTGTGGCTTTTTTGCCTTTGGTTATTTATTTGTGTTTTCCTCCTTGTTTGAAAGTGGGTTTTCCATGCCTCACCTTTGGGTTTTTGTGAACACTTATGTATTCCAATACACCCGTTCTATAACCTCCACTTCGTAACTATTAATGTGAGGCACCTGTGCAGTAAACCTTCCGTGATTTTCATCGACCAAACCCTTAGGTTGTTTATCCCACTCTCTTCTACCACTTACTTTCACTGTTATACATTGAACCCTATGCACTATTGTGAAAACGTTGCTTACCCAAATGTGATGGGAGTACTATTCTTGCTCTTTTACTTGGGCACGATTTTAATTGGTCACTTTCTTGGAAATTATGGAAGAAGTGTTTCACTCACCTATTCACTAGAAGTTACAGTCTCTCCTTATGAAGCTTATGAGTTAGATAGAAAATGTTGCATATTATTGTTTAAAAATAAACTTTCCATGTTTATCGAATTTGCGAAAACACATGTGTATAAGATGTCTGATGTTCAAATTCAATAATGCGAACCAGAATGAAATGGACGAGGAATTGTGATGAATGATTGGATCGATTAAATGGTGATCATGAAAAAAGATTTGTTTTGGGGAATTTCACGTGACCTTTTGATATTCAAGAAATTTGTTGTGGGTTGGTATTATGAGTTGTGACTTTTCCACTCCAAGACTGTTGTGGTATTTCCTGTAGTGATTATGATGCTGCTCATTTTGATTCTATTATATAATGGAAGTATTGTTATTATTGTTATTTTACTTAAATAAAATTATGGGCATATCACATCGGTTACTGTGTAATACAGTTTCGAAGGCGAGTGGACATTTTTGTTAATGAAGCATGAACTTTGGGTTATTGCTTGGAAACGGAGTATCGTTTAAAATCTAAAATTTTGACCAAAAGGATATTTTTTTTGCAAGTTTACATCAGATATAGCATGGTTTGATTTTTCATTTGAACAATATATGTAAGTTTTCCCCACCATTCTATTATTTTTCGCTAATTACACTCCCTCCATGATCTTGATTTCACTTATTCATCCATGTTATCTGATATTAATTTTAAATAGGAGTCTATGTGGAAACAAATGGAAGTTAATATAGTAAGGGTTGAGAACTGACATTCTTGATATTTTTATATACACAGTGAACTATTTTATTAATTGTTGAAAAATATTTGTATATTGATCCTCTCCATGATACCATTTTTCACTAATTACACTCTCTCCATATTCCCCATGAACCCTATCATTCCCTTTTCACAAGGGAATTAATAAATTATGTGTTATGGATGGATTTGCATGTATCTTGTGTTAATTTTAGTGCCAAATTTTGATTCATGTAAGCAGAGTTTCATGTATGGTTTATTAAGAACTTAATTACTGACAAAACTATTGCTACAAGATGAGCTTTTTCAGTAGAGGCAACAATAGTCGAAATAACAAAGGCAGGGGAAATTGGAATTGAGGTCATAAAAGGCCTATATTTTCTATTCATTTGGAAATTGACCCGCATGAGTTAAACCAATTGTTTCAAGTTGGGTTCTTTAATTGGGTTGGCCATGAGATATTGCACCCTCGACCAAAGAGACTCCCTTTCCATCCTCCTCATAATTTTCCCGGTATTACCGTTCCTCCACATGTGTCTTTGCAGCCCAAAGTCCTCACAAATGATGTTTGGAAATAAATTGTCCACCAACTTGTTTCCTACCACCATGGATGTCCCACTATGTCAATGCCTTTACCACCACCAATTAACCCAAATGTTCAAATTGCTCATGTTGTCTTTCCATTACAATGCTTGCATGCTAGCAAGAGATTAAGAACCAACATTCTGCAACATATGCAAGACAAAGGAAAATAAGCAGCCTCCCCCTCTAGTCTGTCCAATGACTCCTCTAAATCTATGTTTTCCCACCTCCACCTCAAGGATGACTGCTCCCATGTGATCAGTGAAATACAACCTCAAAGGTCTAACCAGCCAAATGCCACTCAAGAGAAGTCAGTTGGGGACAATGGTGAGAAGAGGAAATATGCCTCTCAAAGAAAGAAATATGGGTTCTAAATGCTTTTTTTTTTACGATTTTCAGTGTTGAGGACAACATTTAATGGTTTTCAGTATGTTTTGGACAACAAGCCTTATTTTTGACTATTTTTTGGATAATCTGAATATATTCCTTTTTGAGATATGATATAAATTATGGTTGATATTTAATATTAAGTTTAAGTGATATCCATGAGAGTTACATGGGTGTTATATGTTCTAAATGATTTTTTTATATATACTTTGCATTTTATGGTAACAAGAAGAAATTATGGGAGTCACAAGGGGTCCCACCTATCTAGTCATTATTAATTAAGACCCTTATTTATATATTATTATTATTATTTATTTCTCCCAAACTATTTTTTTAAGTCAAATTGACTTAACCAAAGAAAGTAGTTGAACTACTTCAATTGATTGGGAAAGAATAAAAGCTTGATTGGATGAAGAGACAAGTGGAGAATAGAAGGAGATATATACAAGACTAAGGTTTTCTCTTTAGTTCAATGAGATAATTTCATTGTTCATTAATTTACGAGTTTACTTGAAATCCTAATCCTCTTGTTGACAACAGGGTATCATTGTATACACCAAGGTTCATGATTGGATTATACTTTTCAGCCACTTGTTTTAGAGGTGTTGATTCATCCTTGATAGTATGTGTATTA
Organism: Picea engelmannii; assembly: GCA_009831015.1. Lineage (NCBI taxonomy): Eukaryota > Viridiplantae > Streptophyta > Pinopsida > Pinales > Pinaceae > Picea > Picea engelmannii. The sequence goes on from ML821965.1 coordinate 3,692, forward strand.
TTGTTTTTTTGTGAATTAAGTTTCATGGCTGATAAATAATATATTGTAGAGTCAAAATGGAAGTAATTTGTGGAAAGATGATCTGGATCATTGATTTCGGTTTTATCTTACTATTGGATTCTTTTTGTATGGTTCCCATCAGAGATATCTAAATTTTACTTTGTTACATACCCTCGCAGGGGTTTGTAAAGAGAAATACAATTTGTGTATATCAGAATGAAATAAAATTAGATTGTTGTTCCATCTCATACATGTGTTTTCATGACTTGGTTACTTTTTCACTTTTGGTCTCCATGTTAACTTTATTGTAAAATATATATACATTTCATTAGTTTTGTATAAATTTTACTTTACATTGCAACATATATAAATTATAAAATCAACCTTAATCCTTGTAATTAATACTCGCAGATTGAGTGAATGTTTTTGAGGCTATAAATCCCGAGTGACATTCCCAACTATATTTTTGTAGCCAGGAAATATTTGAAAATGATTGAGTAAGGTGTTCTATACCTTTTCCTCAAGATTTATTTGGTCACCATACTGGGGATACATTCCATATCTCTCTGGTTAACTGTATTCATGATTATCTTTGAATATTTCTATTTTTTTTTCATATGCTCTTTCACTGATTTTTCTCATGAGAATACTTTGTACAATACAACGTAATATTGAACATGGTCTTAAGGACCAAACTAGCATTTCCTTGACTTTATTCAATACCATTCTAGAAAATTCTAGTACCTAGGCCGAACTTTAACTCTCTTGGGAAGTAGTGGAACAAGATATAAGTATCTGTGAACGCTGGGAAGCTAGGAAAAGGAAGCCTATAAATCAACAATAAACTCCCTTGTTATAAGTCTTTGTTTTTTTTTTTCATGTCCTCGAATCCTCACATTTATAGAAGAATAATATAATTGTCCCTTGAAGCTATTCCTAACATTGAAATAGGAAGGAGGAAATACATTTTGTTGACCCAAGAAAGCACTCTAAGCAGGAATTTGTCTGACTCTTCCAGTTCACCCTTTTCTCCCTTACCCATCACTCCAAAAATGGCATCCGCTGGTGGTGCTAGTGGTGTTGGATGTGCTTCATCATCCTAACCTTTGACCTCATCGATAATTGGTATTTTATATACCCATCAAGTTCCTATCCAATCTGCTACCAACCCTACTAAAGTTATAAAGAAATATAGACTTTTTCAGTTTGAGGAAGATGCTACGACCACCCCATGGGATGTATCTTCTCCTTCGAATATAGAACCCACTACTCGTCTGTTAACCAAGTTTAAGGAGCATATTCCTAGGTTCTAGGTAAATAACATTGACTCTACAAATGAACATCTAGTGGCATTTTATAATTCCTTTCATAATATCGAAGCTAACAATAACGATACATGCATGCACTTATTTTTCAACTCCCTTGAAGGGAAAGAAGCAGTTGATTTCCTCGATCTCCCCCAAAATATTCTTTCCAGTTGGGAAGAGTTGGTTTGTTGGTTCAAGTCCACTTATGGACAATCTAAGATCTCGGTTGAAGAGTTAAGGGAATATAAAAATATTTCTTACAAATATGGTGAGACTATCAAGTCCTTTATCCTCCACTTCACCAAACTATATAGTCAAATCATTGAACTAATCCACCAAAAAATCCAAGATGCCTTCATGCATTACTATAATGTGATCCCCTCCCTTTATTTTCATAGTTTGAAAAAAACGGTTATTGACAATCTTGGCTCCTTTCTCCACACTTGTGTGGATTACAAAGAGCAACTTGAAAGAACAGGTCTCCCTAAAGGAGACTCAGTGAGACAAATAGATATGTCTTCCCTCTTACAACTTGTACAAGATATGAACAACTGAATGATAACATATGAACAAATAAAATGTAATTCTCCCTCACTTACTACTGGGGAATCATATTCTTCCTCCATTCCTTTTAGGAATACCAATGAAAAGAACTTTCATCCCAAAGCCATCATGTCTCACAGTAGATATAACTTCTGTGAAGAAAATCATGAAGAAAGTACTTGTGAGGTTAAGAAGAGTGTTAGAGATAAAATCTTTGGCAAGAAGTCCGAAACCACTATTGTTGTTCTAGATTGGGTAGAAATGGAAGATGTTATGATCATGAATACTAGGAACAAATATTATGCTCCTAAAGGAAAATATGGCCCTCCCCGTGCTTCTTCCACTCTAGTCTCATCTTCATAAGCTACTAGTGTACAAACTGCCAAAATTCCCGAAGTTCAAGGTGTTCATTCTCCTCTTCCCCCTTCCAAGTATAACATTATTAACCAATTTCATAACATCAAGGCCGATGCTACTCTTTTGGACATGGTTATCGTCCATGAACAACAAAAGCATCTCAAGAATTTTATGGAAGGAAAAACTTCCACCATAGCCAATATTTCTGAAGGGGAAAAGGAAGAGGATTCCACTGTAAATAAAATAGGTGTAAATAAGTTTAGAAACCATGTAAAAAACCCTCCATTTTTTAGTTATGTAAACATTATGGACAAGATATCCCATTGTTTCCTAATTGATGGCGGTTCGGGTCCAAGTGTAATGTCAAAAATCATTATGGAAAAGCTAGGCTTATCATTTACCAATGAAAATTCTAGAAGCATGCTCTCCTATAATAGTCTACAACAGTCAACAATAGGTGAAATCAAATATGTGACGTTAGTTCTATGTGCACATCCCAAGATAAGGAAAACCCTTAGCATCCAAGTAATCGACATGCCACTAAGCAGCTATTCTATTATCCCAATGATCCGGATTATTTTCGGCACAAAATGAGAGAGAAGATATAATAAAGAAATGTATAGAGATAACTCGGATATCCAATATTATAAAAATAATGTATCATAGATGCAACCATAAACATAGATATACAGTAATACACAATTTTCTATTAATCAATGAAAATGTACAAAGACTATAAAATATAGAGTGAAAGACTTGCTAGAATGGTGTCAACTTATCTCTGAGAAGAGATGTGATGGCTACTCACATTCGTGAGAAGATGATTTTACAATGAGGCTCCAAAATCATTTTTATCATAAATAAAATAAAAAACCCTAACCCTGGAAGATGAAAATCCAACAGTTTTGTAGACCCCGTTTTGGGTAGTTTGGTGTATCAACTTCTCGGGGGTATAACTTTGGCATAGGATCTTTGTTTGGGGTGAATGATAGATTCTTGGAAAGGTATCATTGAGGAGATTCATTTTTTGGGCTCAATCAAAGCCTTTGACTATAATTGAGAATATCTATCCCAAAAAACCTTCATTTAGCCCTCAAAATGGCCCTAGAAGTTAGAAACTGCTAAAAATAGTAAATTGCCAAAATTGCCAGAAAACTATTTTGAATGAGTTGGAAAAGGTGGGTGGCCACCGATATCCACCTAAATAAATACAACCTCCTTAGGAAGAAATGGTATCCATTGATTTTAGTGTCCCAGAGAGAGGGAAAAGAGTTTGTTGAATATGCATCTTCATGAGTTGCTTGCCTTGTTGGAGAAGTTGCATTGCTTAGCCTTTTGAAGGTTTTCACGAATGTGTGGTTGGAATGGTTGGACCTTTTTAGCCAGTCTGGCTACATGAGATGTCTATGTGAAACATGAATATTTTCACTTTGTTGCAGTCTTGTTGACCTGTTTTTATTGGATAGAAGGTGCTTGGGCAAAGGATGTCGTGGTTGGAGTATCTTTTTGTGCACCTTTTCAATAGATTGTGAAGAAGCTAAATTTTGTAGTAGGATATACTACCTTGAGTCATTGTTTAGGTTAGACAATAGTCAGAACCACCTTTGGTATCCTATAGATATGACCACCTAGAGTAAAAATGACACTACGAGGTTGAGACTCATAGATCACATGGCACTTATACATATATTGATGGCCCAAGAAAACATCAAAAACATCTAGTAGAGAAACATCACAAAATACCTCATCCTTGAAGGGTTGGATGCCATATGACAATCAACATTGTTGGCTGACACTGAGATCCCATTCTTGGTGAGGCCACCCAATGTTTTATGGTTGTGGGTGTGGTGTTGTCAACAATCCAAACATTTGAATACCTTGTTATAACCCTAAATTTCACCACACATGCTTACCTGGCATCAGGCCAACTCATATCCCTTCTTTTCCAAAACTTTGTTGAACAACTCTTTGAAAATCCTCTTGTGTCAAGGCCCACGTGCCCTAACCCATTACTGCACGCATGTGCATGCTGGATGACTCACTACAGCCCGCGTGTACCTAACAAGGCATGAAAAAAGGAAAGTTGTCGACGAAACAAAAAGATATGGGTCAGTTAACTGAAACTCCCGGCCATGCATGGCCGATGGTTTGTCTAAAACCCTAGCTCCTTCTAGCCTATAAAAGAAGGGGTAGGGGTACCATTTGGAAGAGGAAAAAATATAGCGAATAAACTCTTCCCATTTACGTAATCCATTGTCCCAACCCTTTAGCCTTTCCTCATGCCAAAGGAGATTTAACACAAAGAAGTTGAAGGACATAAGAAGAGGAGCCCAGGATCAGGTTCAAGGAGAAGTGACCGGTCTCAGATTTGTTGTAAGTTGATTCACTTTCAGTAATAAAAAGAATACTTTTTCCGTTCAATGCATGAATTGTCTATGGTTTGATTAATTTATGCTTGATTTCTAACCCTTGAGTATAGAAGTAGCATGTATGCATAGTTGTTGTTTGTCTTGAGTGTAGGTTATCTGTGGAAGGAGTAGCGCAAGAAAGTAATCGAAGAGCAACGAAGGATCTACATCGAACGCCGGTAGTAAGGTTAGTGGTCCTTTTCCATGCATTTACTGTGAAAGAGGGGTTTAAATCTTGGGTTGTAGGTAAAAAAGTAGTTTCTTTTCGGTCAAAATCTGCATGCAAGCCTGACCCTAGTTTGCTAGTCCATAGGGTGTTTTTACCAACAACAGAATTGGTGACCATACTGGGGATAATACTCTTTAGGGTTTCTGGATTTATTTGAGTTTTTGGGTAGTTTAAAGATTAGGTTTTCTGCTTTTTCTTTGCCTGTCTTTTTCTGTAAGTTCTAAGCTAGCAGGGAGTCTAGTTTTCCATACCAACTTTCCCTGACTTTTGCTTGATTGTAGTCTTCGAGACACAAAGAGGTACACACGGCCTGCAGAAGGCCTGCACGCGTGTACCCGCGCCCTATCTTCTTATATCCCGCGTGTGTACGCTAGCTATAGAAATAACAATAGAGTGTAGGAATTCAGAGAACCTTAGAGGCAGTCCTCCTCTTCTCTGTCAGAATTTCACATTCTCAGGGGGTTTTCTGGAATCCTGTCGAAGTCTTGCTGGTTCACAGTCCTATCTCAGATTTTCCTTTTTTTTGCCTTATTATTCCTTACGTTATTTTTTTTGTTTTTCTGTTAGAAAGAGCAACCTAGCTTTCAAGGGACCCTGGTTATCAATACCAGAGGCCTCTTCCTGGTCTGGACTGCCTGTTTTCATTTTTTTCCTTAGAGTTTAGATATACATGTGGCCTGTACAAGGTCAGCCCACGTGTACATGCTTTTTTTCTCTGTTCAACACGCGTTTGCATGCGTGTTGTTTTAGTGTCAGTCCCGTGCTTGGACAGGCTACTTTTTGTTCAAGGTGGGGTAATCATCCCCTCCTTTGATGAGAAGTATTCCTCTCAGGTGTTTGAGTCTAGGTTTGAACAATCAGTAGGTTAGGTCATCTTACCCTTAGCCTGCTTTTTCTCAGTTAATAGTTGACATAATTTTTTATTTTTTTTATGGTTTTTAGACAAGCGTGAGAGTCTTTGTTTTTGTTTTTTATTGCCATTGTGTGATTCTTTACTCTGATTCTTTGCGATCTGTGCTTTAATCCAGAATTTGTTTTTCTTGGTTTTGTGCTTGTCGGTATTTTCCCTTTGTTGCTTTACTAGCACTTAAATAAAATAAAAAAAATATCTTTTCATTTTCTTCTTTGGTTGAAGAGTGTGTTTCTGCATCATTAGCTAGGGAGAAGTCTTTTATTTCGTTAGTTTTTGCAGTGCATTCAGAGCATAAGTAGCTCGTAGTCGAGAAAAATTCCTTTAAGTTTGCCGTATAAAATCTTAGACAAATTGAAAAGAAAAAGAAATCTTTCTTTGTGAAGAGTTGTTAAAATTTTGCATTTAGTAAAAGTCTTTTGTTTCCAACTTTTTCCATTTAGTTTTGATTTCATCTTTACACATCATTAGTTTCACCCTCATATCCCTTGACATAAGAAAAATCCATAAAAGCAATGCTAATTTAAAATCTACTAGACTTTTTGTTTGTAGGGTTCACAAACTAGTTCAAGACTAGGGCCTTGAATTAGGTTGGAGATGAAACTCTCCAAGGCCATTCAAAACCAAACATTAGAGTCTGCGATAGGGAGTGTCTAAGTCCAGTTTCATGGAAGTTATCCGGGACCCCCCTCTAACACCGGGGATAAAAATGAGGTCGCGTGCGGAAAGGTAGCGGAGATAACCCCTCCAAAGCCGTACCAATCGTAGTGGAGAACACATATCAAGGGCTTGTTTTGGGATTTCGTCGTTTGCATTTTCCACGGGGCTTCGTGGGTATCGAATCCATTAGAGATCCTCAGTTGTCTTCCAGAACATTTTCTCTCGATACCCTTGGCAGGTTTCGGGCTTGATACCCTGCTCATTGTGGTCTACCCGACTTTCGACTATACCTGCCTGGTGATTGTTCACGTGCTGGCAACCTAGTTACCAATCTTTTTAGGGACATACAATGGTGACTGTGGGGGTATACTGCGGTACCTAGGAAAAACATCGGGCCACGCTTTGCAGAGTATACTTGGAGGGTGCTTTCGTATTCGAGTTTCACTTGCACCGGTAAGTTTCTCTAGTGTTGGTTGTTGTAACTGTTCTTCCAAATAGTTTAGTGATTGCTTGTCTTATCTCTTAGGGGCTTCTTTTTAGTGTGTGTTACTTTTGAACGTGTAGAATACCTTAGCGTGTCTTGGATCTTCTCACACAGTGGAGGATCCCGAGCTCCGCCGGTCACGAAGGCTTCTTGGCCTACCGTCGGTTACACTGGAGCCACCCCCGCCACCTTTAAGGCGGAAGCTAGACCAACAAGGGTCTTTTGAAGCGACCGGGTTACAAACCTTTGTGCCCAAACAACTCTCGGAGCAATCAACCGCCAATATTGGCTCGGTTGAAACCCCAACCACTGATTTCTTGGCACCATTTATTATACTGATAAAATTTCATGAACGCTAGTCAATGCCTTATGCAGCTATGGAAACAAACGTTGTTACTTCTTCTGGGAATTCTTCCATTCCCACCACAGTTGCTACCACAGGAGAATCATCTCCTAACTTACTGTCGTCGTCCCGATCGACCATGGTCTTGACTGCAACTACGTTGCACAGTGGACCGAACCTGTCAATGGCGACGGCCACAAACCCCTTCACACCTAGTGTGACAGGCCCTCCATTCTCATACATTATACCTAGTTCGGGTACAAGTCCTACACTAACCTACTCCACTTTACAGAATTTGGGTCTGGGGGTAGGGAGCTCTAACTCTCCTCTACAAGGTCAACTTGGGGTCACTCCTGTCCCTTTTAACACTTTTCCTTACGTAGGAG
>ML821965.1:11418-26668 GCA_009831015.1 Picea engelmannii
TGCACAGTATGCTCACACACTCAAACTGAAAATTGAGAAGTATGTAAATCAGACACAGTGGGAATAGAACACCTTGGAAGACACTGAACAATAGTCTTCCTTAATCCTGACCTCACACACTACCACTCCACCAGTGCCAAAGGAAAAAATACCAAGGAAATATATCTATCTTTCAGTCACTGAAGTATCAACAGAGGATTTTAATTTACACAGTAAAAAGCCTAAGACCATTCATACTATTCCCAGGTCTGGTGAGGAAGACACTCAGTCTTCCAAAGGGGATAAGGGATAAGGTACACCAATTCCTTCAATCAACTGTCAGACAACGTCTACTTCTTCTTCAAAGAAGAAGACTGATATAACTATGACCACCCAAATTCCACAAGGATCCACAAATATGAACATCTTTGAAAAATATGATCTGATTAAGAAGAAAAACCAGACACTGACCAATAGCACCTATGCTCAATACTAGAAGCAAACATCCACAACACAACACAAACTGTTATCATCTCTCAACACAAAAAAAGGAAGAATGCATCTGGCATTTTTGCAGGCATAGGTACCTCAACCCAAACAAATCACTGACTACAAAATCTCAACCCTTGTGTTTGATACCAAACAAATTCATCCAGGTGATTAGATGGATCTACACAAACAAACTGGAGAAATGGATTTTTCCACTTTGGCCCATGCTTCCTCTACAACTGCAAAATTACAGGTAGCTCTAAACAATGTTCATACCTAGTTGAAACTGGAAAAGATATCCTCTTTTGCAAAGGATAACAGGATAAAATCCTTAGAGCATTGGTAGTCAAGATCGGGTATGATCCATAGAATGTGAAAGGAACAGAGGAGTTGCTAAAGAAAAAGAACGTTGATATAGCATCTCTGAGAAAACAACTAAAATTTCCACCCACAAAGGATGCACAAGCTAAGGAGATCACTGAGACAGAAGGTGAGAAGGACGAGATGCTCAAGTTGATCATGGAGCAGAATGCAGAGTTAAGGGAGATGGAAGCAGAGCTGGAAAGGTTGGTAAAGGATAAGGAACAAACAACACCCATGGAAGTCATTCCACTGAGTGAAGTTCCCCTCACGGGAGTTACCACAACAACTGTAGTGACGGGCACCATAGTAGAATTCCCATCATCCACCCCACTGAAAGATTTGGAAAAAAATGTGGAGTTGGCAAAGTCCATGGAAGATATGAACTTACAAGAAACACAAATCAACAGACTGAAAAAGGAAGTTGAGAGCCTCCAGGAACTCAAGTCTTCTTACCAGACCAACTACAACATGGAGAAACAAACATAAGAATAGATAAAACAAGAATCGTAGCAGCTACAGAAGTAAACAGTGGCAGGCAAGATCCTTGCCGAAGCAAAGGAGAATATTTGGATGGATATCTCCAAATCCATAAATGAAATCTGGCCTATGGTACAGATCATGTTTGAGAAAAATGAACTAGTGATAAGAAGCAAATAGGTTATTGACAAAATAAAAGGAGAGTTGGGAGAAATGCCCACTAAAGCCAATGAAATAATTAAATTCCCGAACTCAAAGACTAGAGAAGAACTGGAATACTTGAAGATCGAAGACAAGACATAAACCATCCTCGAAGTCAAGAGGGTTCTGACCAAAAGAGGACTGATGTTGCAATTGGAAGAAAAAATCTAGAACATGGACATTGGAGTTGAAAGGTTTTTCAGCAAGATTGAGGCTCTGCAGAAAAAAGGTCTTCCCAGCTTAATGGTTCTAAATGACAAGTCGATGACCCTCCCAGGCTACAAGTAGAAGATGGCTACAATGGCCAAGGATAGTTCCAAGTTCTCGGGGATACAAGGCAATATAATGGGAAAAGCATTCTTGGAGACTTTGCAGCCAAAACTTCAGCATACAACACGAGATCAAGTATATTTTCATCATCAAACTGACTTTTTCCAAGTATACAGAAGTGGATGAAATATATTGGAGACTACACAAAGTCACCATTCCCAGTCAGCTAAGATGGGAAGAGTTGTGCAATTTGATCGTGTAGGAAATGAGGTGTGCAAGTTGAGTGAACAAAAAGATCAGTCGAAGTCATGTGGGTGACTCACCAACGGCCTTCCCTAGATTCAATGTGAAGAATTTGACACATCATCGACAGCTCCTAAATTTTTGTATCTTGTTAGCTAGTTAGTTAGATTTAGAGTCTGCCACATCCTGATCATTTATGATGGGGTCGTTTGAAATTTTGATTATAAATACTGCAAACTTATAAGTACTGAGGGTTTATTTTTACACCCTAGCAATCTGTAAGCACTGTAATTTTTATCAAGAAGATATTTTAGTAATACAAAGAGATATTTCACAGGATTATTGCATGTCATCTATTGGTGAAGTTTTCTATTCTTAGTTGAATGTGTATTTCTTCTAGTTATCATCTTGTTTTTCTAGTCTGATCATTTAAAAGGAGTTAAATTTATAAAATTTACCTTCCCATACTCTGTTGATAGCTTTTAAAAGATCTAAGTGTTTTCTTATTATATTGTAGTTAAGAAATTCTTGAATTCTTCTTGGTTATAATTAATCATATTGCCTTTTTCTGCTAACCATCATTTTATTGCTAGAGAATCCAATAGTTTCATTATCCTTCTTTGTGAAAAGAATCTTTATATCTGTTCTTTGATCTCAACCTATATAAAACAGACCCCATAGCCCAATGGATGCGTAAATACTTTCAACTATCTTATAAAAACACACAACACTCAGCCCTGCATATTTTAACTAGCCTAATATCTGAATTGAAACAAAGTTAAATCTTATAGAGAGATCCCTCTCTAAAATTGGTAGGGCTAGATCCCAGTTTCGAAGTGGTTGGATAAGGTTACCTCTAGTAAATTTGTTCTACTTGACAACAACCTCTGGGAATTTACAAAGTGATAACATGATGTTTCTAGAATTCTTACTTTATGTCAATAATTATTTTATGAATGAATGGTTAAGCTAGATGCAGTAGAATTCATGCATGGGCCTAGAGATGAATGAATCCTAAAATCACTTGAATGGATAATAATAATAATGCATGAAGAAGGTATAATATACTCTCAGATCCCCTCTCATTCATAGACTATAAGAAATTGAGCATTGTAGTCATCCATAGAGCTATCTCGGGTGAGATTGTATTCTATGCTCTGCGAGGGCCGATAGTTTTATATGGTTTTGTTAGAAACTTGTTGAGATCCGAACCTGGGTCAGCCCAATAAATGAGAGACTTAACCAAAGCCAACTATGTGAAGACCTTCCACATTCCTTCCAACCATAGACCACACTGCTCGTAATCTTAGCAGTGGTTCAACCTTGAGATAAAATGAAATATTAAGTCAGTCTAAGGTATGAAAAACAACATAATTTCTCAGTTCAAAGTTCCCAACTACTGAAACTATCCTATAGTCTCCCATTCCCCACATGCCTGTCCCACGCTAGGAAGTGCTCCTCTTCTCTTATTAACAGTATTTCGTCTACCCCACTTCCCTTTTGGGGCTTCAACATCATGTTGGACAAGAAGTCTCAGAAACTTGTAGCCATTTCCTAATGCACTAGGGAACAATTCTGAGTAGTTTATCTACTGGAGAAAACTACTCATGCGCCTGAAAAACTGCTTCTTCATCCATGAGCTTGACAACCTTCCTCTTTATCCTACACTCAAACCAGGTTTCTAGTTGTCCACAACACCAATATTTCAAGTACATGTATGGTGATGGTAGCAGCATAACTTGGATGGTAGGAGAGAATAATCGTAACCATCATGAAGGAATCCTAGAAAATGAACTAATTTCCCCCAAATTGATCTGAAAATAGTGGGATGACTTGTTATGCTATGAAAGCACCCTCTACTTCATTAAAATAAAACTTTACAGGACCTTGCTCAATGTGTTAAAATATGCAAGATAGATTATGTGCCAAGTTTATGCTTCATCTTTTAAATGTTTATGTGTGAGGTCTTTGCAAGATTAAATATGTTTTTTTCATAATACAACAACAAATATAACTTGCAGCAAATAATAACCAACAAACACTGACAACAAGAACAACATGATAAAGGAGTTCACCCCTCTCTGGGTTACATCTCCTTGAGCCTCTATCAATGGACTTGGCTCTCTGGGATTAATTTGTCAAAGATTCTTTTACAAGATGATTTTCAAATCCAATGGAAATACTGACTGTACCATTGGGTTACGAATGCATAAAAACCCCCAAAATGACTAATAAAACTCTGAAAACGGATCATGGCTCATCCGGGCATGACCTCTTCTACATGTGGCCTTAAGCTTCCCTGAGTTTCTCTGTGGAAAAAACACTTGTAAAAGTCTTCAAATGGACCTAAAACCTATCCCAAAGTGTTCATACCATAACAATTAGCCAAAAATGATTATTCAATCACAGAAAACAAACATAGGCTCATCTAAGAATGAACTCAAACAATGAGGGATTCAAGCTCCCTAGAGCATGATGAAACTTAAATGGTTAAAAACATGAAAAATAAGTCTTCAAATGGCTTTGAAAATAGTACCAATGGATTCAGAACGTCCAAAAACCCCTAGCTAGGATTTTACGACACCTCATTTGGCCAAAAAATGAAGAAGATAGGCCTCCTGCCATTTTCTCCCTTCAAGCTTGTTGTCTCTGGTTCGCCAAAACACACCTCTGGGAGTTCAACCAAGAACAATCTAAAAAAATCATGCTAAAACCTAGCACACATGCATAACTGCAAAACCGATCAAACTGTAGGACGGTTAGGGCATGCCCAGCCCCTAACCGCCAAGACCACGGTCATAAGGTTACCATGTGACCATGCGCTATCGAAAAAGGGGCTCCAATCAAAAGCGAATAAATAAAGGACAAGTGGCGGTTGAATGGTTGCATAACCATTTGAACACAAACCAAAACCCCACACGCACATGGTGGCAGGGTCATATGGTAATAGTAGCCGAAACCAAGAGATGAATGCCAACGAAATATGCGTGCGCACAATATATAATGGTCATATGTAATGGGTTGTGTGAACAGGGGCTTTGCAATTTGTTTTAAACCACACACGCCTCCATGTATGGTCATATGGTATACAATGCAACTACGTGCTAGGGATAAGCCCCAGCCCGACCCCCCGCCATATTAAACATTAATCAAATTTAAATATATTATAAACCATATATGTTATAAGAACCAACACGTGGTGTGTCGGTTGGGCGATCCTTACCAAATCTTTGCATGGTGGGAGGAGGTCTAGGGTTCGATCCCCATGGACCCTATAAAATTTTGAACCAACAACCAATTACAACGGTGCCACGTGGCATCCCATGACTGGGCCACGTGGCATCACACCATTTTTCCATTAAATGCCACATGTCGCAACATCACTTGTCCACATATACCAATTTGAAACTACCATGTCAGCATATGCCAACTTAGTGTATGGACATGCCACGTTAGTGTACAACCTCTACCACGTCAACATCCATACAGATTGTACGAACTGCATAGTCAACACAATTTTTTACCTGTTTGGTGATTTGAACAGATCGTGATATCTCTCTCATCCGACGTCCGTTTGAACCCAAACAAGTTGCGTTGGGTTCATGATGATGAGGGATATGCACCTGTTTGTTTTGACGCAATTCTAAGAGATTTGATTTTTGAGCTAAATTTTGACCCCTGGTCTAGATTTTGATCATGCCTTCCCACTGAAAGGATTTTGGACCCACAAAAGATTATGATTATCTGTCTGAGCTTCAATACTCTTCTACTTTCAAGTTATATCAATTGATTCTACTTGAAAAGTATTTTCGACAATCACCTGGATACCTTGACATGCCTTGCAATGCAACTGGCTATGTTCCTTCAACCACTATTCTCTGGTTGATGCTAACCCACTGTTCTCTTTGTGCTTGGAAGATTCCCAACCTTCCCACTGAGAATCAAGTCCCTCTTGTGAACTCTTTGGCATCAAAACAAGCAACTCTCCAATGGCTGCAAACACTTTCCTGTGTCATCATGTCACAAGCCAAGAAAACCATCAATCTTGAAAACAAATTTATACAAGACTGAAAATGATGCCAACAAAGTCTTTTTTCTCTTCAAGCAAATGGTCACATCTTGTACTTCATCAAAGTACATGGCGTTTTCCTGCATCTTTGTGTACTCAAAATCAACTTACAACCAAACAAACACCATCGACTAAACACAAGTCAAAAAACATGATCGACACAACATATTCGTCAAGACAACATTGACACAAGTCGAGACTCATTTGAAACATATCAACCTTCCCAAAATGACAAGTCGACAAACATGATACACAATCATGTTATAATCATGAATCATTCATGATGAACTATCACCAAGTTCATTGCTTACACATGTACAAAAACAAATGCATGTGCATAGCTCTTCAACTCTCCTTCAAGTACAGACATAAGTACATAAACCTAAAACATGTGGGTACATAAGAGCTGAATATGAAAAATATATATGGCTGTAACAAGTGAACATCATACCCCACTTTTACATTCTCCTGGCGAAGTTGTGCAACAACAAGAATGCCTTGAAATGAATTGCATTCACATGCAACTTGCATCATACAAGTTGTGATAAACTATTGCAACTTATCATGCTTTCCATAAATGCACACATAAGGCTGAAAAGTTCATTTACAATAGAAAATGCAAGCCTTACTTGCTCAAGAAATCCAACCATTTATTACCAAGCCAACTCAATGGTGACTTTTTCTGTTGAAAATCATCCTCTTGTGAATCATCTTGACTCACATCGATGATGGAATCTCCTCTTCCATTCTTGTCAATCTCTTTATCCATCTACTTCTTGTATTATGGATGAGTGGTTGGATGCAATGTCCAACATTGGTCAATGAGATGACCCCTCTTCTAACAATGAGTGCAAATCTTTTGCATCCTCTTTTCACGTTGTCTTTGCTTATAAAGTTTCCTGAAAGGAGTCAATCTTTTCCAACATTTTGAAACATGATGGTTATATAAACCACAATATGTACATGGATTTTTTCTTCCATTTTTACATGCAAATTTATCATGCTTAACATAATCAAAAGCGACTGAATGATAAGCATAATTATACCTTGAACATTCACCTTTATCGCCTCTTTGAGGAGGTGAATTTGAAGAGTTATAAGCTCTCCTTTGAAGACAAACAATAGTGTTCTTGTCCTCATCGTTGTCACAACTCTTTCAATTCACACATTTGCATTCATCTTCAACACATGCTTTGCATGCTGGAGGGGTTGAACTTTCAACAAAAGTATTTGAACTTTCACCTTTATAGCCTTCTTGAGGAGGTGAACTTGAAACAAAATTTGTTCTTGGAACTTTTTCCCTTGTCTCCTCAACTGTGGAATTTTCTCCATCTCTTTGTTCATATCCAAGACCACAATACTTGGGTCTCTCTTCAACAACAATAGGCTCAACAATGCCTTGTGCATGCTTTCCTAACCCTCTACCTTCATAGCCCATTTTTAACAATAACTTGGACCCTATTCCTTTTGTGTGATTTTCAAAAACACCAAAACATTCATATTGAGAGGAATTAGAAGATAAACTAACATTACATACCTTATGTTCATGCATGTACTTTGTAAGGGTTTCCTTTACCTCATGGAGTTGAGTCTCCATCTCATGCAACTTTTCAAGAAGCTGGTCTTTCTCCTCCTTCATAGCCATCAACTGCTCTTCAAGGGAAATGCTCTCTTTTCTATCTTCCCACATCTCTTGCACCACATCTTTCATGGTTAGCAACTCCTTCAACATCTCTTTGTCAAAGAACTTGGATAATGAAGATGAACGAGAACTATCAATGTTCGAAGCTTCCTCCATCCTTGCAAGATATCAAACTTCAACACAAAACTTGCACAAATACCAATAGCTAAATCTCAAGCTATCAATGGCAAATACATGAGCAAAACAAACTATGCTCTGATACCACCTGATCTGAAAATACTGGGCTGACTTGTTATGCTATGCAAGCACCCTCTACTTCATTAAAATAAAACTTTACAGGACCTTGCTCAATGTGTTAAAATATGCAAGATAGATTATGTGCCAAGTTTATGCTTCTTCTTTTAAATGTTTATGTGTGAGGTCTTTGGAAGATTAAATATGTTGTTTTCATAAATACAACAACAAATATAACTTTTAGAAAATAATAACCAACAAACACTCACAACAAGAACAACATGATAAAGGAGTTCACCCCTCTCTGGGCTACATCTCCTTGAGCCTCCATCAATGGACTTGGCTATCTGGGATTAATTTGTCAAATATTCTTTTACAAGCTGCTGCTCAACTCAAATGGAAATACTGACTGTACCATTGGGTTACGAATACATAAAAACCCCAAAAATGACTAATAAAACTATGAAAACAGATCATGGCTCATCCGGGCATGACCTCTTCTACATGTGGCCTTAAGCTTCCCTGAGATTATCTGTGGAAAAAACACCTGTAAAAGTCCTCAAATGGATATGAAACCTATCCCAAAGTGTTCAGAGCATAACAATTAGCCAAAAATGATTATTCAATCACAGAAAACAAACATAGGCTCATCTAAGCATGACCTCAAACAATGAGGGCTTCAAGCTCCCTAGAGCTTCCTGAAACTTAAATGGTTAAACACCTGCAAAAGAACTCTTCGAATGGCTTTGAAAATAGTGTCAATGGATTCAGAATGTCCAAAAACCCCTAGCTGGGCTTTTACGACACCTCATTTGGCCAAAAACTGAAGAAGATAGGCCTCCTTCTATTTTCTTCCTTCAAGCTTGCTATCTCTGGTTCGCCAAAACGCATCTCTGGGCATTCAACCAAGAACACGCTCAAAAACTTGTGCTAAAACCTAGCACACACACATAACCAAAAAATTGATCAAACTGTAGGACGGTTAGGGCACGCCCAACACCTAACCGCAAGACCACAGTCACAAGGTCACCATGTGACCACGCGCTATCGAAAAAGGGGCTCTGATCAAAAGCGAATAAAAAAAGGACAAGTGGTGGTCGAATGGTTGCATAACCATTTGAACAAAAAACAAAACCCCATGCACACATGGTGGCAGGGTCATATGGTAATAGCACCCGAAACCAAGAGTTGAACGCCAACGAAATATGCACGCGCACAATATATAATGGTCATATGTAATGGGTTGTGTGACCGGGGGCTTTGCAATTTGTTTTAAACTGCGCACACCTCTGTGTATGGTCATATGGTATACAATGCAACTGCGGGCTGGGGCTAAGCCCCAGCCCAACCCCCCTCCATATTAAACAATAATCAAATTTAAATATATTATAAACCATATATGTTATAAGAACCAACGCGTGGCGTGCCGGTTGGGTGATCCTTGCCAAAGATTTGCATGGTGGGAGGAGGTCCGGGTTTCAATCCCCATGGACCCCATAAAATTTTGAACCAACAATCAATTACAACAGTGCCACATGGCAGCCCATGACTGGGCCACGTGGCACCACACCATTTGTCCATTAAATGCCACGTGTCACAACATCACTCGTCCACATCTACCAATCTGAAACTTCCATGTCATCATATGCCAACTCAGCATACATACATGCCATGTCAGTGTACGACCTCTGCCACATCAGCATCCATACGGACTGTACAGACTGCACAGTCAACACAATTTTTTACCTGTTTGTCGATTTGAAGAGATCATGATATCTCTCTCATCTGATGTCTGTTTGAACCCAAACGAGTTGCATTGGGTTCGTGATGATGAGGGCTACACACCTATTTGTTTTGAGGAAATTCCTAGAACTTTGATTTTTGAGCTAAATTTTGACCCCTGGTCCAGATTTTGATCACAAATATACATGCATGCGCCCTTAATGCCACATGGCCCTCAAGGAACTCACTTTTCTCCACTTGCAATTATTTCACTTACCATAGGAACTTAGGATAACATAAATTTATATGCATACCTTAGACTTTAGGAATAATAATATAATATTCCTTCGTGATTAATCCCTCTAGCTTAGCCCCTTCTTAGACTCTTATCCCCCTTTCCCTTCCTAGTGGAGGTTACCCCCCCGTCTCTTTTTTTTGTTTGGTCTGCATGCAATGGTATACTTAATTAATAATATGACTATTATTTACAATGAAAATATAGGCACGATGGCCTTTAGCATCCAAGCTCCCTAGCCTAATAATCATATAAGCATTCTAGCCTATAATAACTCGACTCACCAACATATAAGCATATTTACATTTACATTTACAATTGGATTTTATCCTAGGGGTATTATATTCCCCTCCCCTTTATTTATGCACTATCCTTAGTGCATTATATACCATGTACAATTCAAAAATCCTAAAAAAACTCCATGTGTTTGCTAATGAAGCTTGTTATCCACCTGGTCCTCTACTTTCAAGCACCAATTCATGTATTCATACTGCAACTGGAAGTCATTTTCTCTATTCCATAGAGTTGTTTCATGAAAGAATTCAACTCCTTGTTCTTTTTCGCACACCATCATTATGACGGCTACCATGCCATAAGAATCCTTGAGTTTCACCTTCCTTGTTGCACTCACCCTTCTAGGCTTAGGTATCCCTTCAATACTACATAATCCCTCAACGATTCATCTTGCCAAGGATTTCACACACAAGGAGAATGCGCTAACTCATTACCAGAACCCCAACAAGGTTCTACATTTATAGGGCTCGAGTGTCTCCAACAATAGTTGTTCTTTCCAAGCATGCCAGCTATAATACATATTATCTCACTTGTATCACCCACATACAATTATTATGAGAGATTATTATAAAAACTTCATTTTATAAATTCAAATTTTTTCCATAAAGGAGATCCATTGTTCCCAAAATAAGAAATTTTGTCTCATAGTTTTCTTGGTTGTTGCAACAACATGTAGTAATTTTTATCATGGATTTCTGCAATATCATAGTTGATACCACTTTTCTTGCAATCTTTTCTAGCTTGCATTCAACCAACAAATTATTAGTATGTCATGCACCATAAAATTCTATTGTAATACTTACAAAATCTCACAAGTAATTCCAGAATTGTCCACACTTAAAAAATTTCATCACCAACTATCAAGTAATTTATTAAATAGAATAAAATTACCACTCTATGCATATGCATGTTCACAATTAATATCACTAAGTTCATTACTCTATTTTTTGAACAGAAAATTCTTGTAGTCAATGCTCATGTGACTACTTGACTTGCATCTTTCCTGTTGCAATGTATAACAACCCTTGAATTGTCTTCAACTCTATGAGTGAGTAATAATTGTAACATTTCGGTTGTTAGCATAATTATTTCCATTAAATAACATGTATGCATGAACTCGCAAAAATGCATTCAATAATGCACTCAAGTATAACAATTTATTATGCATAAGAGTAAGTCTACCACTTACTATGCATGAGTGTAATTGTCAATTCATATCTATTTGTTGCATCTTTCCATTGATTTTCATAATGCCCTATAGCTAAGTCATGTATCTCTCCATTGGTAAATTGGAAGTCTAGCCAATGCCTTGATACATTCTCCATACACTTCCTATTTTCTTCTCAATTATTTGGATTCCTTCATTTTCAACTCGAACACTACACCAAGAATATAATTATGTGGTGTTCATTAGTGTTAGCAAAAAAGTTGCAATCCAATTACGATTTAGAAGTAGGAAGTTAATTGGATATCTTTGTGGTACATATCCTTTCCAAACCAACCATGTCATGGTCTCATACATGACTAGATTTTCTTTGCATTTATTCCTATAAAAGGTTCATACCTTTTATTTCCTTGGTTATTATCTCATAACCAATTAACATGGCATGTCGCTATGTCAGTGTATGCATTCAAAATCTAAAAAGATTTTAGAATTATTAAATACATCCAACCTTTACCACACCTAGTGGTATTTTATTCACATCAATGCATTCAACTAAGACAATAATGTGATTTTATAAAACAAAACCGGATGAGGAAATTCTTACCTAAATTCCCTTCATCAATTATGCAATAAGAGTACATAATACTCATACTTGCATGGCTGCCATTAAATGAATTTAATTCTACCAAGATACATGATAACAATAGAAGCTCCCATGCTTCTATTATAAGATTTATAATCCACTCTTCAGCTTTATGTTGTTTCCTTCTATATGTAGCAACATTAGTAGCAACACTTGCAAACATGCAAGAATTATCTCTTTCCTGGCAGAACAACCATAATTAGAAGCTTTCACATTAATATATATTCAACAATAGACTAATCCTAATCTTATTATTATATATATGTATATATTGACAAATTGGCATTCATCAATTCATATTTGTATGAACTAATAATGCATCATTAGCATGATCCTAAATGCATTTGCATGTCAATTTCCTATACTAAGTATGGTTATCCAACAAGCCATAACATAATTGTTTCTACAGTAATTGCAACAACCTCTTTCTCCATGTATCACTTTTCTTTGTTGCTCCCAGAAGTCTTCAATTCTTCCTAGATTCCTGAATCTTCTTGTGTTCTTACAAAAAAAAAACAATGTTCCTGATTGTTCTCTATCTTCAGTACATTTTGATCCCAACCTTTATTGTGTACTTTGCATGCTTGTAGACATATATTATGATGATATTAATTTTTTACATTCCACAATTACTTGGATCCCTCTGATCCAAATCCTACATGACCAAATTACATTTCCATCCATGCTCTCAAATTAACCTTTGATATTTAACGCCAATTTATTTATTGAAACAAATTGATTCATCCTTTCCTTGACTAAACATATCAACACTTGTATTTACTTAATGAACCATTACTTTCTCCTATCCTGACACATGTGATTTCAACCTGGCTTGCAAAATAAACTTCCATCATGCCATATTGATGCACCTATTCCTTCTTCTCCATGTTTGAATCCTTTTGGATTAACATCCCAATGTACTCTGTCAATTCACACATCTCTTGGTAATGTACTCAACATTCCTTCCCATTGTTGTCAAAGTTCGTCGAATGTTGCAGAAGACTATGTATAACATGGTATCCATCTATTGGTACCTTTCAACTATCCTAATTTACTCATGAATATCATCCAATATCTAATACATTTATCTTGGAGTAATTCCCTTGTTAGAAGTTTTATTGCATCATTATAGATCCAATCTTTCCATAGTATATTATTTTATGCCTCAAGTATATTATTGTATGCCTCATTCGACACTCCTTACTTATGTGCACCTCCATTTATTTACCCTTGAAGTGATTCCCTTCATACCATGCTTCCACTACCAACTCTGATAACCATAAGGGAAGAATTACTATATAATTGCATAGCTAACCCGTGCATATGATGCACTATTTATCCATATATGCATTAATCCTCTCTCTTTATCTGATTACTATCATTATGATAGTCAATTCCTTTTATAATAGATCTGACTCCAATGCATTTATTAATATGTATATTGGTTTCTTTGGGAGTGAATGGAATTTCACTATTTCATTCACTACATGATCTATTCATTTTCCCAGATTCCATTCATTACTTTATTAACATGACTGGACTTCCTGTAGTGGCTTCCCAAGACTTTATGGTTGCACCTAGATTCATGCCCCAACATTTTCTACTCTTGGATTTTGATCATCTTATGAAATATTTTTGTCATAGAATTATTTCCCTGAGTACCTCTTCTTATATTTAACTAAATTTAAACCTTTTCACCTGTTATGAACTAAATTTTGTTAACTCTACAAAATTTGCATCCAACAAAATTTGTTAGGATGAATAATTTAACAAATTTATGAAATTATGTACAATTTTGTTCCAATAATGCATCATAATTCCTTCTTCTCATCTCTTGTGAAAATTAACTACCCAATTCAATTTTTTGTGTGGATACTTAGAATCCCCTATCCAATACCTTTCTAATGACTACTCCCTTGCTCATTTCTGAGTCCTGAGCGGAAATTTATGATCATTTGAAAATTGCCCATTAACTTCTCTTGTTCACACTTCAACTAGGCGCAAATCTAAATTCTAATTATGCATTTTTACACTTGTTCCCTTTGATTTTGGTAGGAGACCAATTGGGTTTCTTCATTTACATGTTTTGGACAGTCTGCACAAGTTTCAACTCTTTCTGGGTTATGGACTACTAGTTACAACCTGTTGAAGTTTTAGGCCAATTAGTGTTTTTTTCCTTGAATGCTACAAGAACCTTCTCTGCCATCTTAAACATTTTTAACATGCCCAAAATTTTAATTCAGCTGCATGAATTTGTTCTATGGTTCAATATATTTATTGATGATCTCAGTCAAAGTTATGTGATACAAACCCCTACCCCTCCTAGGGGGCTTTCTCAACCTCCCAATCTTAGGATATTCTTCTGGAGCCGAATTAGCTCTCAGATCCCTGCTAGATCCTCTCTTAATGTACACATTCCCTTTTTATTTATTTATGCAATTCCAAAGAAACCAACAGGTGCTTTACTCTTATCCCCTTTGACCTAGAATCAAAACCACAGTTGCTAACCCCTTTTCTTTGGCGGAATTCTCACGTGACCACGGGCTAGAACCAAGTGTTCAACTAAAAGGAGCTATCCAGATCTCCAAGAGTTTGACGCTCCGTAAAAATTCACCTTTTCAAAACTCCAATATCCCAGAGTGGTTACCAACTGAATTTATTCATAAAGTGACTTTGACCATTGGGTGTAGGTATTCTCCCTATCCTTCCTCTCTCCAAACTCTTAAGTCCATATATGAAAACTAGCATGGATTATCTTCACTCCTCCATGATATATGGGGAATATTCACTTCGGTACTTTGGGCTTCAGGTGTTTCCATGAATCCAACATGTAAAACTCCTGGACTGTCGAACTGGATAACCCCCAAGGAGTTCAGGGATCAACGGTACACACTTTTCTCCTTGATCTACGATTGAGATCAAATCCGAGACCCCAGGACTTTGGGATTTGAAATTTTCCCAACTCCAACACATGCTACCTCATGGATAGTTGAACGTCGAATTGAAATTGATGGCTCACACTCCTCCCACATCCAACGACTATGATTAAATACGAGCTTCGGGCTTTTGGGCTTCTCACTCCAGATGACCACCACACTCTTGAATTGTCTAACACCGAATTGGCAAAGGGCGAAGATCTATGGCTGAGATTCCCCTTTGATCAA
>ML821965.1:44430-62065 GCA_009831015.1 Picea engelmannii
CATGCAAGTCTGACCCTAGTTTGCTAGTCCGTAGGGTGTTTTCCCAACAACAGCTTGTCAGTTGAAGTGAATTTCTTCACGTGGTTTCATGATATTAGAATTTCACAACCTTCTATCATAGACTTCTCTTAACAGACGGTTTGCTGGAGCAGTTTTATACATGAAGACACAACCCAAAGTTTTCTTTAAATACTAGATGGCTATTAGGTTAGTGATTTATCTTTGTTTTGTTTTGATTTATATTTCTTTTCTGAATGTAGATTAACATTAAGCTTAAATACTTTGTTTATTTAAGATAAAACATTATCATTTACATTGATTCTTTTTCTCTTTATTTTTAAGGTTGAAATTTGATTTGTAGTATGTTCTAGATCTATTTATATTTTTCCTGATATTTGGTTCTCTTGTACAACCTTAGTTTCCAAGGTTTCTTGTAAATATTGTACCTGTTTATTTATATACTTTGTATATAAATAATGTGAGTAGTGAATGTATATAATAGATCTTAGTTAATAAATAGTTAGTTATTTTATCTTTGTAGTTTATATTAGATCCCTTTATCTTCTAACAGAGTTGTTAAACCTGTCAAGGTGAGTCATTACAAATGTCTTAGGTTATCTTGAAAATATCAGACTGGACTCTCCCTTCTAATTGACGAGTGTTCACGTATTCCTGTCAAAAAGACTTTGATCTGAGTGAATTTGGTAAAGAATGGAGAGATTAGAGAGAAAAATACTCAAATTCATGGGAAGATTAGAGTTTTAAATAATTTGGAATTGTATGAGAAATTAATGATTCGATCTATAGAGTTGCATAACCGAATTAGTCTTGGAAGGTAAGAAATTTTGTATTTTAATGGTTTCTATAGCATGGGGAAAATTTCAAATAATCGATGGTCGTGATTGTGTCTCATATTGAGATCAATGGCCAATATTCGTTGTGATAAATTAAAAAATTGATAAAATTTCAAAGTTTCGAAAAGTTACCAGATTGACGACGAAGATTCATTTCAACAGTTTGGAAAAGCAGGAAGATGAATGGTTTTTGCTCATTTTTGGTCGTTTGGGAAGTCATATAAAATCAATGGTTGAGATCATATTGGATGGGAGATCAACCAACCATATTCACCTGATTTTTGGCCAAACTTGTCCAAGTGTTGAAGTTCTCCAAAAACTATCGTCGATAGTCGATGGTCGACGATCGACGAGTTTGGAGAAGTGTTGAAGTTTGATCAAAATATATCTTCGATCTCCGATCGTCAATGGTTTGGGATTGGATAGTTTGGTCAAGTATTGAAGTTCACCAACAAATATAACCGATGGTAGATGGTTGGGGATGGACAAGTTCTGGTGAAATATTGAAGTTTTCCAAAAGACATCTCTGATCATCGATGTTTGATGATCAGACATCGAAAAATTTAGTTCCAAGTTCATATTATTTGAAGAGAAACTTTCGATGGATGATGGAGAAAAGAGGGAGATGTCGTGTCATGCGACATCAACATCCACATGTCATGCCACGCCAACCCAATTGATCCCTCAATATGATGTGTCATGCTATGTCAACATCCATGTGTTATTCTACGTCAGCATAGTTTTCACATCAATGAAGAGATGGTTGATTGTCGATGGTAGGGGTTATGTGATATTTATGAATAATCTTGGTTTGTTAGGCAAAACGATTGATGGTCGATGATCGATGATCAACCATCGACGAGACTCATGGGAAACTTGAGGTTTGTGAAAAAAAATGATTGATGGCCAATGGGTGATGATGAAACATTTAGGAGATAAATCGAAAATTTGGGTTTACAAAGGAAATAACCAATCATCCATTACTGGTAGATAACATATCAACGATCCAGATTGCTTCCAATTTGAGATCGATGGTGTAGATTACTTCCGATCATTTGGAGCCATTTTATAATTTTGGCCATAAATGGAGAAAATTGTATTAGATTGAGATAAAAATTATGGTTTCTTTTCCATAGAGAGATCATCTACAAAATTTTCAGATAGGGCCCTTGTCCATTTCTTCTTGCATTTGTCAAAAATTGCAAAATAGAGTTTTTCAAAGATCTGGGTTTCAGTCATTGGAAGAGGTCTAGATTAAGCTAAAACTCCTAGGCAGACCCTAGAAAGAAGACATGGAAACAAAAAATGAATGAACTAAATAAATTCTAAGTGGATTGGAATTGGGATGCAAAAATAGGCCAAAATCCACTATTTTGAGGCACTTTTTGTGGATTTTTCATATTTTCATCGGAAAAGTTACCCTAAATCACAATACTGAAAAAATGTATTTACTCGAAATTTAACGTACTCATCAAGAAAAACAATTTTAGGTTATTAAAATTTGTCCAGAATTTCATAGATTGTGAGATAACCAATTTTTCTAAAAAATCTAAGTCTGCAAAAATAGGTGAAAACGACAAAGTTGCAAATTCCATATTACTGCAATTTTTTACTGGAGCATAAGATTGAAAGTATGCAAGTTGTTATGAGTTCCTTGAAATTATGGTTATATATGTATAGTACAAAAGTTTCTCTAGTTACTGACATAGTTTTTTCTGCAGTTGACAGAAGTTGGTCTCTCAATAAAAAATTGCACCAATGGAGAAATTGCATAAATGGGGTGAAAATGACTTTTTTAGGAAGGAATAAATTTAACATTGGATATTAGATTGGGGCATGAATATAATCATTGGAAATATGATTTAGTGGAGAATAAAATAGAATGATTATAATTTGTGAGTGATCTGGTGGTGGGCCAATCTAAGATTGTCTAGATCTTCTCCTGATGTACCTTTACTCCCTCAACACCAATCACGTGCCCCAGATAGAGTATCTCTATCAACTAAAACTTTCACTTTGCCTATTTGGAAAAAAGAAACTGCTCCTCCATAATGGTGAGAATCAGCTCCACATTTTCAGATGTTCCTCCCACATCCGACTATAGATCAAAATATCGTCGAAGAACACTGGTAAGAATTTCCTCAACCATTTGTTGAATATGTGGTTCATGCATGAATGAAAGGTAATTGGTGCATTAGTCAACCTGAAGGGCATGACTAGAAAATAATATTCCCCATAGTGACACCTAAATGTTGTTTTATGTATATCCTCCTCTCTAACCTGAATCTGGTGGTACCCTGATCACATATCAACCTTTGAGAAGTACACTTACCCATGCATCTAATATATCAACTCATCAATTATAGGTATTAGGTATCGAGTTTTGATGTTCTTCTTGTTCAATGACATGTAGTCTATGAAAATCCTCATAGTGCCATATTTTGCCTTTACCAGTAAAATTGATGAAACAAAAGGACTAGAACTAGGTCTGATATGTCACATATCCAACAATTCCTTTATGGACTTCTCTATTTCTTCCTTGAACATTTTCTAATTCCTATAGGGTGTGGTGATCATCAGATTTGATCCCTCTTCTAGCTCAATGACATGCTCAAATACTCTGTCACATGGTCTCCCTACTAGAAATAGTTCCAACACTCTTTCATGCTTTCCAAGCAATGCTAGGATAAATGTAGGGTAATGATGGTGATCTTGTGATGGATTCTCCACAGTGATCAAGCAATGTTTTGTGCAAGCCACGTACCTATGCCTAAAAAGGCCCCCGATGCATTGGTTAGACATGATCCCTGGGGCACCTGTCAACATACCTCTTAGGATTATTCATTGTCCACCCTTGTCCTAGAATTCCATCCTCATGTCCTGATAATTCATGAGGATATCTCCTAGTGAGTACAACCAATGAAATCCTACCATCACATTAGTATCTTATAAATCTATGACATAAAGTTATCATTCAACCTATAGTTTCCCAATACTACTTCTAATCTTGTAATCCTATAAGTACACGCCATGGTGTACACATCTATTACTACCACATTGAATCCCTCGAAGTCCTCCACAGGGATACGTCTCCTCATGACAGGTGAAACATCAATGAAGTTGTGGATGGACCCACCATCAACAAGTGTTGTAACCCTCTGCCACTATACAATGCCTCTCACCATGAAGGTGTAATATTTAGGGACTCTTGAGAGTGTGGGAATGGTCACTCCCTTGGAACTATTATGTAATGGCACCTGCTCTATAGCATTGGTGTGTGATTGATCAAGGAAGATCTATAAATTCCCAAACTTTAACCATATCACATTCTCTCGAAATTGAATTCATTGCATAGATCTCAGTGAGATCTTTCTAATGGTGAAAAAATCACCTCAAATAGAGTTTGTATGAAAATGTTACAACCCTTCAAAATTTTGGTCAAACAAGGTAAAAAAGTCAAAGGGGGTGACATGTGGCACCACTGGAAGGATGACACATGGCACATTTATACAAGACATATGACACTAACATGGAAGCACCACATGGCACCATATGGATGAATGTACGACTAAGTTGGAAAGGTGACAATGTAATTGTACAATCCAAGTGGACTAATCGACATTGGACATGTGGCATGACCATATAGGCAAATGTGGACCAATGAAAGACCTCCATGTGGAATTATCCCATTGGCCAAATATGGATAAGGTCAGATACAAGTTTGTTGACATCCCAGAGGATTGAACCCAAGTTTATCTTCTAACATCCCAATGAGTTACCATTATAACCATGACATATCACTTAATTGTATGTGGTTTGGGATCTATTTAAGTTTGATCAAGGTTTAAATGGTGGGAAAATAGGGCTGAGGGCATACCCCTCAATCCTATGGTTATATATATATATATATATATATATATATATATATAATGTTGAACCAAAAATCCATTGGCGGTCCAAACTAAATATTAACCAACCAAACCATATGCTATATATATATATGGTATATAACGAAGCACTGAAAGGGAGAGGTCCATGGGGTCGAACCTGTGACCTCCTCCTACATACACTAGATTTTTAAACAATTCACTAAAGGTTCCCCTTGTTATGATAATTCACCAAACATGTATTTAATGTTTTTCTATAATTTTGGATGGAGATTAGGGCCCACGCCCCACTTAAGATGACATCCAATGCTAGACAATACACAAAGTATGAGACATTTGTATGTGTGCTAAGGTGCATCAAAGTTCATTCCATAGGGTATCTAGACTTTGAGTTGGAATTGTAAAGTGTTCCATAGGGTTCCTTAAGGAAATTATAGGGTGTTTATACTCATTTTTCTCATAAATTTGAGAGGAATCAATGGTGCACTTTGTTTCTAATTTTGAGCAACAAGTAAAATGTCATTGTAAAAAACAAATACATTTCAACATTAATAAAGTGGTCTCTCGATTGCAAGTGGACTCAAAGACATAGCTAAAAGAGGGTGAACTCCATTAACAAACGTGTGTATGTGTTATATTATTGTTATTCTATTTCTCTCAATTATGTTGCAAGTTATTTATCATTGAAGTTATTTTGGAAACATAAGTGAACTCATATGTGTTTTGAAAAATAGTCAATATGATCATGATTATTTCGAATCAAGTTAGATGTTTATGTGTAATTAAGAAATAAATTAGTATCTAAGGATTTTCGGATCAAGTTGGTATCAGATAAAGTTTTGATAAGTGTTTTTAAGTGAATGCTTACAAGTTCCAAATTCAATCTTGGTAAAGGAAACCTTGCAAGTTATAAGCCAAAGATTCAAATAAGAGTTTGTAAATATAAGATGGTTTTCGAAGGAAAGGAATGAGAAGATCCTCCCTTGAGACCTGAGGAAGTTATGGCTACACTATGCACGATGAATGACATAATAGATGATTGTATTGTAAAGTTCAAAAGACTAGAGACGAAGAATCTTCGATAAAATCATAAGGAGGAGGTGGAGGTGGTGGAGCTTCAGAACCTTCTTCACCATCATCTTCATCATCAACTTCCATTGGTGCAAGTGAACATTCTTCACATAAGAAGAATCCCTCTAATAATTCTTCATGTTCTCATGATTTTCCTTTATTGAAATTAGATGTAAAGTTTGAATTGCCAATTTATGATAGAGAATCGAACACGAAAAATTTGGACAATTGGATCAAGCAGATTGAGGTATATTCCAGGGTACAAAATATCGTGGATGACACTCCAAATATACAACTAGCTATTCTTCATCTCGACAACGTAGACCTGATATGGTGGGAGAGTAATACTGAAGTTGACCTTGTTCAACATGTTAAAGTAATTTCATATTGGGATGAATTTACTGTTGCAATAAGAAAACAATTTTATCCATTATATTATGTGCAAACTACAATAGTTGATTGGCATCATCTTAGAAAATGAAAAGGGGAAAATTTTCAAGTATATACATAGGAATTTAAGAGGAAATCGTTATCTTTAGGAATTCCATTATATACTTGTGAAACTCTTTTGAAGTATATTGGTGGTATGCATTCATATCTTTGGCACAATATATTGATGTTTAACCCTAAAAATATTTATGAAGTGTCAGTACAAGCTAGTCATTGGGAATCTATCAAGGGAAAGCATGTGATTGAGGAAAAGAATCCACACAAGTTCGATAATTCTTTGAAAGGAAAATGGAAGAGTAAGAAGTCAAATACAGTAAATAAATATGAAGAGAAGACGACATGTTCTCACTGCAAGAGAAAGGGACATGAGGAATCACAATATTGGAAACTATATCTAGACTTGTGACCAAAGAAGTTTAAGGATAAGGGGAAACATTAAACGTTTACATCAACTCAACATGATCTGGGATCAGAATCAGGAGATGAAACTAAGATCATGGAAATAGGATGAAAAGCTATATCTACTACTAATATTTCAGTTCAATCTACTAAGTTTGAAAGTGTTCTTAATTATAAGAAACAAAGTGATTTTTTCCATGTCAGAGTTATAGTGAAGCATACAAAGATTGATACTTTGTTTGATAGTGGATCTGAAGTTAAATTAATATCTGAAGAAAGTGTTAATAAGTTGGGCTTAAATACTACAAGTCATGTGAAACCATATCAATTAGGTTGGGTATGTGATGATGCTAAGCTGCAAGTGACGAAGCCGTATAAAATCATATTTGCAATTACATCTAACTTCTTTGAGGAGGTTGAGTTAGATGTTGTTCCACTTGAAATTTGTATTGTCTTGGGTAGTACTTATTTATTTGAAACGAAAGATATATTTTATCATGAAGAGAATAAATATCACCTTTTCAAGGATGGGATCAAATTTATCGTCAAATGTCATCGAATCAAAACTAATGTTTCATTAGTGAGAATAGGACAAATGAAGGGACTTGTAAATGATAGTAAATATTTTGTTCTAGTGGTGGTGAAAAAAAAGGAAGAAGATATATTGTATGTTTTATTAGGTTGTGATCCAAATCATAAACAAGAATTGGTAAAGATCATATCTACTATGCGGATTTATTTCAGGAACCTAGAGGGTTGCCTCCTAAGAGGGAGGTTGAACATGAAATTCATTTTCAACAAGATTCTCCTCTTCCTAACATTGGTATGAATAGGTCATCAGTGATAGAGAATGTAGAGATAAAGAATCATGTTCATGAGTTGTTTGATAAAAGAATCATAAGATCGAGTTCCTATATGTGTGGATCTCCTATAGTATTAGTTCCAAATAAAGATAGTATGTGGAGGATGTGTATTGATTTCCGAGCAGTGAACAAGATCATGGTAAAGAACCAATATTCTCTTCCTCGAATTGATGATTTATTGGACTAGTTAAAAAATGTTGTCTATTTCACTAAGCTAGATTTGATAAGTGGTTACCATCAGATTATAACTGCAAAAAGTGATGTATGGAAAACTCCTTTCAAGACTAAGCACAGATTGTTTGAATGGTTGGTTATGCCTTTTAGTTTATGTATTGCACCTATGACATTTATGAGGGTAATGAATGATGTGTTCAGGCATTTTATAAATGATTTTGTCATTATCTACTTAGATGATATACTTATATTTAGTTTGACATGGGAATATCATATAATGGACGCCAGAACAATTTTTTAACTTTTGAAAAAGGAGAAGTTGTATATAAAGATGTCTAAATGTGAGTTTGGAAAACTTTCTCTGATATATTTGGGTTAAATTTTAGGGAATGATCAACTAAATATAGATCCCTCAAAGTTGGAAGTTATTGTGAATTGGCCCAAGCCAAATATTGCCATACAAGTCGGGATATTCTTAGAAGAAGTACAGTACTGGATGAAATTCATTGCTAGTTTCTCTTTCATAGTAGATCCTCTGCATGCATTAACAAGTATGAACCAAGTATTTCAATGGGGTGGAGAGAAGTATAAAGTATTCAAGACATTCAAGGAAAATATAATAATTGCGCAAGTATTGGATCTATGATATTTGCAACAACCATTTTAGATTCAAACCGATGCAAGCACATATGCCATGGGAGCATTCTTGATTGAACAAGGTAAACCTATATGTTATCATTATGAGAATTTTACTCAAGAAATAATTAACTGTCAAACATATGATAAGGAATTGTATCCTTTGTTACAAAGTGTTAAAAAATGGAAGCATTACTTAATGGGGAGGGAGACAATAATTCATACAGGTCATCAACCATTATAGTATTTTCCATCATATACGAAGCTACAACAATCACAAAATTTCAGGTGAATGGGTGTCTTACAAAAATTTCATTTGGTTATTAAGTATAATGAAGGTATTCATGATAAGGTTGTAGATATGTTATAAAGACCTGTGATCAATGGATCTACAATATTAAACAATACTTATTTAGATCATGAAAGTTATGTTTAACAATATGCTAGAGATGATGATTTTAAAGATGTATATGAAGCATTAACTAATGGAAATCAACGTGAAGAATCAAATTATCATGTGCATGATAATTTATTATATCATATGGGAAAGCTTTATATACCCAAGGATGAAAGAGAAAATGTAATCAGAGAATCTCATACATATCTCATTTCTCGTCATTTCGGGGTAGGTAAGATAGTAGCACAGCTACAAAGATATTGTTATTAGCCTTGAATGAATGAGATAGTTTCCAAGTACATAAAAGGGTGTGTTATGTGTTCCACAAAAAATCCTAGCAACATAAAAATAGGATTATATATGCCACTTATAGTACCTTTTCAAACATGGGAAAGTGTGTCCATGGATTTTGTCAGGGATTTTCCAATGTCTAGAATAGGTCATGATTATTTATATGTCATGGTGGATAGGTTCAATAATATGTGTATCTTAATTCCATGCAAGAAACAAATCACAAATGAATAGATAGCACAACTTTTATTTGCCAATGTATGGGTTCATTTTGGGATACTAACATCTATTATTTCAGATCGAGACTCTTGCTTCTTGGGAAAATTTTGGTCTCATTTATGGTAGGAGATGGACACTATGTTAATTAAGAGAACACATTTTGCTCTACAAACAAATGGACATACATAGGTGGTGAACATGACAGTGATACACTTTTTATGAGGGTATTGCAACAAACATCATAACTTATGGGATGGGCAATTGTATTATGTACAAATTTCCTATAATCGTGCCATGCATTCTTCTACTTAGATAAATCATTTTGCTAATGTATGGGTTCATTTTGGGATTCCTATATCTATTATATCAAATCAAGACTCTCGCTTCATGGGAAAATTTTGGCATCTATTGGCCCTAGAACAAGTTTTGGAGAACATTGGTCATGTTTGCCATTTTTTGGACTTCAACAGACTGGTCGAAGGGGAGTGCAAGGTGAAGCGAAGATCGCAAGATCTCGCCCCCTTTTTAGGGATTTTTGGGTTTCAGGTTTTATGTAACGGGTATGGGATGTCAGCCCATGGGTTTACCCATGTTAAGGCCCCATTTGCAATGTATAAATAGATATCTAGGCGATGTAAGAAAGGAGTAGTAGTGAATGTTTATGGCTTAGTGTAGAGCGAGAGGCTTTGTGCATACTACATGTTAAGACTTGCAGAGCTAAGTGCAAGTGATTGTAAGAAGCTGTTGTGCAGACTTTGTAAGAAATCTTTGTGTTGTGACCTAACTCAGGGAAGGATGACCTGGGGAGGTTCCCGAAGATCTCTTGTCCTATGCAGAGTGGGTCTTGTGCCTCTGTACATTGAACGAAGATAACAAAGAGAAAAATAGTTGGTGGACATAGCCCCACGTTGGGGGTGAACCACACATATCCTTTGTTGTAGTTTATTTGTGCATTATGGTTGTTATGTGAGTTATGCTTAGTGTACCAATATATGTTAGATGCATCTGATATAGTATCTTAGTTCTTAGTGATGTGAATGAATGCTAGATTTGATCTACTTCTATATTCTAAGTGTTTGGATTTGTTAGATCTTGTTGAACACTGCATTGTTCTATAATTATTGTTTCCTCTTGCGAACTGTATAAGAGTTAAATATTAATGAATGATAACTTCTAAGTGCTCTATTAAGTACTGTTATCACAGATTTTTGTCTGAGCTAGGTTGTATAAAATTAAGTACTGCAACCACCCCTGCCTCTATCTCAGGTGAGACTTCATCTGCTTCACAAGTGTTGCTGAAAGGGTCGGTAGTTAGGGATTTGTTCGTGCATGTTTGAAGACTTGAACCCTGGGTCTGCCCCTCTGCCAATAAATGGTTCTATTGTCAAGACATGAAACTGTGATTGCTAGGAACTGAAGAAAAGAAGAAAGCTTTGTGCATAGATCTACTGCTATGGTGCACAATATTCTACTTGACTTGCGAATCTCTGTGCTAAGAAAAGAAGCATGCTCTAAAGAAAAGAGGTAAGATCTTAAATCTTTGTGATCTGATAAAGGTAAGATAAGTGAAAATTTTTGTTTTGAAAGAATGGGTCTAGGTATGTTTGATAGATTTTGTCCTACTCTGAAAACTAGGGCACAACTAGAAGAAAAAATATTTTATATGAATAGATCTGATAGAATTAGTGAAAGATATGTTATTCCTATCATAGAAAGAACTATTGGACTAACAAGTGGATGCGGAATCCTAGAAATAATTTTTTGCAGATCCACCACTATGATCCCAGTTCGCAGTAAAAGAAAGGTTGGGGATCATTCAAGAGAAAGAGAGGATTGACTCTTTGTTATAATTGTATAAGACTGGGACATCTTGCTAAGGAATGCCCCGATAGAGGTTTTATTTGTCTCTGTTGTAAATCTATGGATCATGAAGTTTTAGATTGCCCTCCAATGATTGCTAAAGTTGAAAATATGAACATGAGACAAGGCGAGCATGAGAAAGGTCAAGGGACTAAGAATATGCTCAAGAACCAGAAATAATCAGAGACTGTATTATTACATATGAAAGAAACCCTGAATAATAAAAGAGACATCGACTTATCATAGGTCTTAAAAGAGAAGGAGTGCATAGAAACAATAATAGGAGACTTTGACATAGACTATGTCCTAGATGAGGAAACCCAGGTGAATATCATGACAGAAAGAACTTGGGAAATTTTTGGAAATCCTGTTATGGTTACTTCACTAGGAGGAATAGGATTGTTTAAAGGGAAGATGATGACCCTATGTGGAAGACTTACCCAGATACCTATGAGTTCTCATGGAACTTCAACAAAAGAAGAATTTGAGGTTGCTAAGTTTGTTGAGAACAACGCCCCATTTTCTATTTTTCTAGGAAAAACTTGGGTTGAGAAAGATCAGATACGAAGGAAACAAGAAGAGGAAGCTCTAGAAAAGAAAAGAAAGAACTAAGAGATTTAATGGATAGGAGAATATCACACTTATAGGAAGAACAAGAGGACAATTTGAAGCTACTAAGGACCATAGACCTGGTTGTCGAAGTTGAAAGAACACAGGAAGACTTGAAACACTTGTCCATATAATAGAGTAGAGCACCTACCTTAGAGAGATAAGACATATTACCATCGAACCCTTTGAAAGTCCCTCCATAGTGTGAAGTTACTATGCAAAAGGGAGATAAGAACAATCATGGAAAGAGGAAACCAGTGACTTAAATCACAGGAATGAAAGCCAAAAAGATCAGCAAGAAGAAGGAAAAGTTAGAAAAATTGAAGGAAGTTCTAGAGAGGACTTCGCAGAAGGAAGGTTTGCAGAACTGGAAATTCGTCAGGATATCAGAATGGTGCAGATTGGAATTTCCATTTCAGCTGGCTACTGATCCTCATCACCTTCATTTCTTGGGAGATGCCAAAAGGAACGACCTTCCCTAAGATTGAGTCGTCTGAACCCTCAGCTATGGAGTTCACTACACTCTTGTACTCGAGTGGCATGGATAATAAATGTTAGTCAAACGCGGTGTTCCACACCTATTACCTATAATGTAAGAGGGCTATTGAGTCTTTCCCTCGTATGATGCCGAACACCCTGCACAGGTTCATGCCATTTGTGAAGTTCCTCATAGATAGACATTTTATTTATATCACTGCATGCAAAGATGAACATAAAGAAGAGATTCAATCCTACTATAAGCTCACTGAGGAGGACATGGAAGAAATAACTAAGGAATGGCCTGCAGAGTTCCTTATACCAGTCAACCAGGTAGAACTATCCTACCCCAACCTCACTGGCAGTCCTGTGGTCACTCGCGAAGAATACGATGCACCTAGTAGTAGAAAAAGGAAAAAGAAGGAAGAGGTACAAGAGTTGAAAAACAAATCAAAATAGACTACTTCAAATTCACCTAGAGGGGGAGGAGGTGATGAAGTAGACAAGGAAGAGAACAATGGAAAAGAAGAAAAACCAAATAAGGGGAGGTAAC
Source organism: Picea engelmannii (assembly GCA_009831015.1). Taxonomy (NCBI): domain Eukaryota; kingdom Viridiplantae; phylum Streptophyta; class Pinopsida; order Pinales; family Pinaceae; genus Picea; species Picea engelmannii. Next base: position 57,171 of record ML821965.1, read on the forward strand.
ACCACCTAGGGATCCCCTTGATGAAGTTGAGACATCCAAGAAAAGAAAGGTTTCCCCCAAGAAAACTACATCGCGAAAGAAGTCAAAAGCCAATAAACTACCATTTCAGACTGTACTAATGGTGGATGACATTGACCTTATCATTGTTGTTGTGTTAGACATGTCGGAGGATATCTTGCAGCGAAGCGAAGAAAAACAAGAGACCATGTATGATAGGATTGCAGCAGAGTTGAAAGGGGTACAAAAATCCCTCTACTCCAGTTGTGCAGTTTCTATTGCGCCACCACCACTAGAAGGAGCAGAGTTGGGAGATGAGCCTACCCAACTACGCATATTAGCAAAATCGACAGAAGCTCACCTTCGTTGTGTCCAAGAGGAAAAATAACAAGCCACAGAGGCCCTAAAGCAAGAAAAAGAGGAAGCCATAGAGAAACGTTGAGTTTCCAAACAAGAAAAAGATGATCTCGAGGCAAATTTTGCAAAGGATAGAGCGCAAATCTAGAAGGAGAAAGAACAATTTCTCACAGAGAAGATTGGATTTAAGGAAGAAATCATTAGAGCACTTTTCTTTGTGACGGAATTAGAACTGATGGAAGAACACCCAGTCGAGAGTCAAGTGGGAAAGCTTGTTGAAGCCATTCAACAACTCCAAGAAAGAGTAGCAGAACTAGAATTACAAGCAGTGCCAAGAACTCCACAGGAAGTGCAAGACAAAAGGGAAGAAAGTTCCCAAAGCATAGTTTATAGAATCTAGGAATTGGTCTTAGAATGCAAACAAATCAGTAGTAAAAGTGCACAGACTTACGAGCGCCTTGCAGAGGACCCTGAACTAAGGAAATTGGAGTCACAACTCCAGGACACAAAGTAGAAGGTAGCAACAATGGAAGCACAATTGAAGCCATTGTCTTTGGTCGAGGGGATGAAAAGGTCCCAAGAACAGTGCATGGTTCAGCAGTAGGTCCATTCCATCCAAATTAAATTCATGGAAGTGACTTAGAAGCTCCAGCCAGTGCAAGATGAAGATTGCACACTTTTTGAGGAAATTGAAGGATGAGGTGTAGAGCTGGAACAAGTGGTCACCACAGTAGAACAATGCTTAGAAGGAACTATGACCGAGAAGGTTATTATGGAGTTTTCCGAGCAGGAGGCTCTAGCAAAGAAATAGGCTGAGGCATCTTGAGCCAATCTCGATCCATTTGAGGAAGAGTTACCCATATCAGAGTGACTCGGGATGATTCACAGGTGATTGTTGATGTCTTGTTGGCCCTTGAACAGTTTTTGGAGAACCTTGGTCATGTTTGACCATTTTTTGGACTTCGACGGGCTAGTCGAAGGAGGATCACAAGGCAAAGAGGATATCGCAGGATCTCTCCCCCTTTTTAGGGATTTTTGGGTTTAAGGTTTTATGTAACGGGTATGCGATGTCGGCCCATGGGTTTACTCATGTTTAGGCCCCATTTTCAATGTATAAATAGATATCTAGGCAATGTAAGAAAGGAGTAGTAGTGAATTTTTGTGGCTTAGTGCAGAGATAGAGGCTTTGTGCATACTATGTGTTAAGACTTGCAAAGCTAAGTGAAAGTGATTGTAAGAAGCTAATGTGCAGACTGTGTGAGAAGTATTTTTGCTATGACCTAACTCGGGGAAGGAGGATCTAGTGAGGTGTGTGTAGATCTCTTGTCCTATGCAGAGTGGGTCTTGTGACTCTATGTATTGAATGAAGATAATAAAGAGAAGAAACATTGGTGGACGTAGTCCCACATTGGGGGTGAACCATGTATATCCTGTGTTGTGGTTTCTTTATGCAATATGGTTGTTATGTAGTTATGCTTAGTGTAGAAATATATGTTAGATGCATTTGATATAGTAGCTTAGTGCTTAGTGATGTGAATGAATGCTAGATATAATCTAATTCTATATGATAAGTTCTTGGATGTGTTAGATCTTGTTGAATACTACGTTGTTATGTAATTAGGGTTTTCTCCTGCGATAATTTGGAACTTTATGAGCCTCCTATAAGTATGGATGAATATGTTTTCCTTGATAGAAGGATTAAGACTTCACAACGAGGTGATGTGTAATATCTTCGAGTTGGTATTACAGGGTAAAACCAAGAAAATCAAAGTGGATCAAGATTGAGAAGATGAGGGGATTATCCTCACTTATTTGATGAGTAATAGAGACTTTTGGTCATCCTAAAGGATTCCAATGGGGATGAATGATCTAGGAGGATCCATAAGTGCTCAAAATTTGGCTGTCTCAAATTATCTATAAAAACAAATTCATTGGATAGATCTCAACGAGATATTTCCAACGACACAAAAATCGCCTCAAATGAAGTTCACATGAAAAAGTTATGGCCCTTCAAAATTTTAGTCAAACATGGAAAACAAGTCAAAGGTGGTGACACGTGGCACCATTGGAAGGGTGAAACTTGGCACATCCATACAAGATGTACAACAATGACTTGCAAGTAGCATTGGGTTAAGATGAAAATAAGTTTCCAAATTATGTACCCATGCTCGGGCTATGCCCCTGTTAGATCCATCAAAATATGGGATACTCATCTTCCCCAATTTACACAGAAGATCATAATTCTATTGATTCTGGTAGGCCTTTGTTTTTTTTATCATCCCGAGGTTGCAATATTCATTGTAATACATGGTGTACCAGGATCCTTCTTGCAACAATTGATACTTACTAAAGTAGGAGTTCATTTCATCCACTCCCTATTGCTTTGGTGCTCCTGTAGGCTGCTCCTTAAGGAATGGTGGCAATAATGGTATGGGTACCTTACTGCTACTTTCCTAGAAGACACTCTATGCCGACACAAAGGTATTGATTTTTTAAGGAGTCCTACCACCACTATGGCTAATCTCTGCATGGGTCCCATTGGTATGTCCTTGGTTTTGGCTTTCTTGGTTGCTAGAGAAATAATGTTTCAATTGGTGTTGATGGTTATTATGGATTCCAATAGCTGTATGGTTCTATATTCATGATGGTCCCCCATAAATCACTCTAGTTCTACTTCTTCTAATGGTTTTGGTCATGGGGTAGGTTGTTTCCCTAGTCCTCTATTTTTCCTTGGCATCAATGTCTCAATAAATCATAGGTTGGAAAGATCACCAACTTTGATACCACTCTAATGTCCCAAACTAGGTCATGTGGGTTTATTATGTTTTCTATCCAAAATATTGTTAATTCCCCATGTGTAGATATGTCAAACACTTGGTATTAATGTTGTTGTTTTTTTATGTTTATATGATTCTCAGATATTTATAGTTATTTTCTTATGATTAATAACAAGATTCACTTTCATACAAAAATTATCATAGAATAAATATACACTTAAAATCTCAATTATAACAATGTAACAGAAATAAAAATTTCTATAAATGTTAACCATGCACAGTAGACACAAGAGAACAAGAGTTTATCCCGGGAAATCCAAACTTGGGGGAAAACACAACAACCTTTGTCTATAAGAATTCAGTCAAAGATGTTACTAGTACATCACCATCAATAACCAAAATATTGTACAAAGAAGATCCTCCCCAAAGATAGAATCACCAAGACCTATAGCCTCAATAATATGACCAAGAATAACCAAGAAAGATATTCTCCAAGTGTGGTGCACTCACGAAGATAACTAGTAACGCAAAAATAACGAAACTGCTAAAAAATGTAGTTGTAATTGCCTTGTGTGCACTACAAAAGGGGTTGTCTGAATATCCAAATGAAATGAACCAGTCCGATATTTATACTAATCTGGGTGCCAATCTAGGGATGACTTCTTATTTTTAGGTCTTTAATGACTTTATTATTTTCCTGTAGGGTCAAATTCTCTTCCTAGGTCTCCAACTTCTTCCCCAGGCTTCTGTAATGACATACATGGGTCTCATTGTATTTTCTTCTAGAGAATGACCTCCTGAAGTTGCAAATCTCCAGCTCTCCCTCTCAACAAGGGAGGCATTCTCCATGATTGGATTTATTCTTTCATATAAAGGTTGTCTTCATGAGCCATGTTGATGTGCCATCTACGCACATGCATTCGATCCCAAAATATGCATGTGATAGCATATCGAGTCCATCCACTCCTTGTTAGAAGAAGGACTATACCTGGTGTTATTGGATAAATCAGTGAATGAGGACATAAACTAATCTCCCTACATCCACCTGGATCTAGAAAAAAACAAGACATGACATGATGCTTTCCCTAAGTTGCTACCATTAAATTTACTACCAAAGAAGGAATGGATGACATACCTTTAGATATCGCTTCCTTATATCTATGTTTTCCTTGCTTCTCTCCGGTGCTTTTGTGCGATTAGATCTGCAATGACACAAACCAACCAAAGTGAAAGAAACAATTGTAGATTCAATGAAAACCTAAAGATGTGATCAAGGAGTCATGTAATAAAACGCTAATGATTTTACAAGAAAGAAACATGTCACTGTATTATATTAAGTAAAAGTGGAAGATACAACCAAAATTCCTTGATGTCGCAAGTTACCTTTTAGTGGTCCTTTGTTCCAACAAACACATAAACTTGCTCCGAATTTGTATGAATATGGTCCACAAAATCTTGATGGACAAATGGAGGCCCCAAGCATCAGTTGTATTAGGATCCTTCAGACAGTCTTCAACCTATTATTTCAACAATTCTTTGCTCAATCTTTCTTAACCTTTTCCATGAGAAACCCATCATTATATAGGAGAATGTGAAGTGGTTGAAAGGATGAGGATGATCCCACCAAATCAGAGAATCCAATAGAATCAAAACCATATGGATGCCACCTTACATTCTAGAAGATTATACTTCTAGAAACTTTGTGAACTTTTTCCTTTTCTTAGCTTCAAACGCCACCGCACCCTGCCTATATAGAAACTTGCA